>CACVKI010145461.1:161-22680 GCA_902732785.1 Trichogramma evanescens | reverse complement strand
CAGCAATTTTTTAATATAAGACCAAAATAGTTGAGATTCACGGAATATAGAAAATTTGACTATTAACAGTCAAACCTTTCGTTAATCGCATTTTTTATGAGGAAGCATTTTGCCAATAAATTGGCAGCGGTTTTTTTCTTAAGAAAATGTATATGATTGTATTTTTATGAACTTTTGTCCATAGTTAGTGTAAAAAAATAGATCAGTCCTGATACATTAATTGTCCACAAAAATTTTATTTAAAAGTATTTTAATTAAAATTTGTATCTTCATCGGTTGAGATGCTGATTAATATCAAGTACTTAAAAAAACAAATTAAACAGTATTTATAATATAGTGAAAAGTGACTTTTTTAATTGTACAGGTAGGTTGATCAAAGGAAAAATAGTCCCAATTTTTCATTTTACATTTTATTACCTAATCAAATGTATTTTTACTTATAATTTCATGTTACAATCTATATCTATTACGATATACAAACGATAACGTGATTTCGTCGAATGCATTATATAAAGATCGTCATTATTATTTTTGTCTTATTTTTGTTTTTCTTTTATTTTATTTTCTTAAAAAAACAACAAAAACGAAAAAATGTCATGAGGTTTTTCTTTTTTAACAATAAAGTCGTGTATAGCATCGTGAAGAGTATAATATATTTATAACCTCGAGTCAGAGGCGATCGTAAAACACGTGTGTGCGTGTCTGTATTTGTGTAAGAGTATCGATGTCTTTCCTCTCAATGCACAATTCATCAGTCTCCCAATCTTATACTCTATAAATTTTAATAAAATGTTTTTTTTTTTGTTAATTTTCCCCTAATTTTTTATATAAATTAATCTTGCCTGAAAAAAATTCAGACAATAATACATCAGAAAAATTTTTAATAATTACGCTTTATAAAAAAAATAAACGCAATTACTTTCGTATCATTTTTTTCTTCAATTGCAGTGTGTTAATACAAATAACGTGTTTTGGTATGGAATTATTAATATCAGAAAATCTAATGAATCGGTAGTTATAACCTTTATGGTTGTACTTAATGATTAGCACTGTAGCTCCACAGTTTCTAATGATGCGGACTAAACAATGCAATAATGTAAAAACTTGTCGTTTTTTTTCAATCTCCAATCGTCAAATTGATTGCCAGATTCATTATTAACGCTGTGATTTTTTCCGGCTTTCTGCAGCTTTTTCATGAAACCTTAAAAGAAACTCTCTTTCAATTGAGAATCGCGATATGGAACAAATGGTAAAATGAGAAGCAAATCAGAGGAGCAAAATTTTGACGTTTTATGTGTATATAAATATACTTATGTTTCACGTGTACGTATGTGCATTGAATGATCATCCTCCATTGGTACTGTGTGGCCTTATTTTTACACTCTTTTGAAATCCCGCGCTTATATTCAACTATATAAGATTTCTAGATGCTCGATTACATTACCAAACATCTCTGCTATAAAACTTTGGATGTTGCCACAAAGTTTTATCTGATTTCCTCTCCCTCAATTATACATGACATCGAAATTTATATATATATGCATATAAAGATCACTCCTTTCACTGATTTTTTTTTTATTCGTGCATAATATTTACAATCTATCATTGTACAACACGTGTGCCCATATTCAATATCGTATGCGCACACGTGCCCGTGAACGTGTGGTGTATAATATAAGCAAAGAGATTGAGGATTTCATGAAAAAGGGGCGAAAAAATCGGCATAAGTTACAATAATTCTTTTTATAGAAAAGCATATCTGTGTACGTACTTTATATTTTTATAATATAAAAATGCTTCGACACGACTGCTGCATTCGCGTTCTAAATTCGACGAGATTAATATTTTTTTTCTTCTTCTTTGCCATTTTTTCATGCTTTTGTCATTTCTCTCATTTCTAATTTTGCATCAATTCATCAGTGAAAATATTAATACCATATGAATTGAAAATAACAAACTTTTCGAACTACTTTACAGTATAAAATGACTATACAGGTGATAATGAATTTTTATTTTTAATTTATCAATTAATATAATTCAACATATATTACACATGAAACGTTTCTTAAAGGCTCTTTTTAACTCTTCACTCTCTTCATTTTGTATGGACTACAAGAATAAGAGTGAGAAGTCAAGATAAATCAGCAATGCAACTCCGGTAGTTTTTTTTTTTTAATGTACAACGTTTATTTTAAAGAGTCCAGTATACTTCATGTTTCTGCAATAATTTGGAAAACCCGTAAAAATTCTCATGAATTTTTTAGTACGTTTTTCACGCTTGCGCAAGGTAACAACCCAAACACTTTTATTAATGCGCGAAAACGTAAAAATAAGTGGCAAAGAACTTCTGTAAGTGTGAGAAATATCGATTCGATTCAGAGTCGTAATTTTGAAAAGTTCACTCGAAATTTGTTCTCATTCAAGCGAGTGCACGAATGTTGGGATGAAATCAAAAAATCTCACGCGGGTTGACATTCATTTGGTTGCTCATTTCATGTTTAATACATATATAACGGCTTGTTGCTCCTCCCAACATCAAAAATCGTATGCTGCTGGGACCAGCTCAGCCAAATCTAATAATATTTTTTTCACCATTTTCATTTCATCATTTTTTCTCGTTAACTTACTTTAAAAAATAGCGTAAACGGCACTGTATTTAGGAAGAAGCAAAATACACGTTACATTCTCATTATCGTTGACAAACTATTTATACTTAATATAGTAATCATTTTTTTAAATTTCTCTTCTCATCCATCCCTTGTATCTCGAAAAAAACTCTCATGTGTGTGTTTAATACGTTGTTTCTTGCTGTGTAATCATATTCATGTTCAATAGTTATAATATCATAATGAATGCTTATATATCGATTTATAAGTCACGTAATCTGTATTATCGCTAATTTTTTTATACAACACGAGAAACTACGATGTATACACACTTAATAATCGCTTTTTCTTTCGTTTTGACCCAAAACGTTTGCACGCAATCAATTGAAACTCTTATGTCGTAGGCAAAAATTTTCTTTTTCTCCATCTTATTTTTCACTATACAAGCACGAAGACAAAGTCGATATCCGACGCATCCCGAGTCTAAAATGTTTTCGACAATCTAGTTTTATGTTTTATGTACACTGTAGTTGACAAAGAAAGGCGTGATTATATTTTAATCGAAATTGCGTTATACAGCCTCCGTCAATTCCACGTTGAATAGATATAATGTCAGTAAGATACACATGATTATATTTACGTGTAAACTCTATCGAATTCGTGTAAACGCCTCGGAACTCGGCTCCGTCTTCGATTCAATTATTTGCGCATTCAGAAAGTTATATCACTAGAACGTATTTATAATATTTATAATGTATCATAATTATATCGTGTGGCTGTATACAAACTGGATAAAACTTCGTACTTCATTTTTTTTCTTTGGCTACTCAAAATCACGCACATAATGTATAACATCAAAAACTCACCTGCATTCTTTGAACAAAAAAAAGACTATGTACCTATTTACTTATAATTTACATCTTGAAGATTTTTTGCATTTTTAATCAGATATAAATCAACTTTTTCTCATAACTTTGTTTTTCATTTTTCATTCAATGTTGATTACATGTACTTGTATGATATACAAGTATATATACCTCTAACTAAGCTAGACTCTGACGGAAAAATATATTTATAAAAAGTTTTTAATCCCGTAATAATATTCATCATCATTATCGTCGTTGCACTTTCATCCACGCGTGAAAATGCCATTTTACATTATATCGCATATATGTATGTATATAATTATATGTTTTCAATTTATATACAAAATATACATACACATATTCTATATTTTGCACGTATTTGTAGTATTTATATTTTCGTGTATATTATAGGTTTTTCAAGCGTTCTATTTTAATTTAATCACTACTGATAATCTCTACTTAAATAACTAAGCTCACGCCCATGGATTTTTTGTTTATTTCTTTAAAACGCATACAAGATTAATCAACCTCTTTTGCTTCAACAAGTGAACTCTCTCTTTTTTTATGGTTTCCGCTTACACGATTTTTTTACATATTCAACTTGGCGATCAAAAATGGGCAAAAATTAATTGAATCAGAGCGACGTCTCATGTCCCTTTGTTTACATTAATGACATTAATGTTGTTGTGGATGGAATCCGTTACTTTTTTCTGATCTTTAATAATACAGACAATTTTGCGTTAACTTCTTTTATAAATATAATCATTTCATAACGTGAACGTTGCTCTGTTTCAATAATTATTTATTTAAAGTGCTGAATTTGGAAAACGATCTTTTCAACTTCATAAAAGTGCATACAAATCGTTATTAATGTAGAGTAATCAAAAAAGACCTTCTTAACTACATTTAATAAGGGTAGACGTTCATTTATCATATCAATTAATTAATTTGTGCGTTATTCGAAGTAACAAGTAAAGGAGCTCAAGTAAAAAAATTTTGTTTTTAAATTGTAATAATATTAGTTTTATCTACAACTCAATCTCCCATTATCGAAAATATTGCAAGATTTTCATTGTTTCTTGGAATTCGTGGAAAAAATAAAAGGTTAATGAAAATTAAAAAAACAACTCACTTCAGCATTAAATAAAAGTCATTATTATGATTCAATAACTTAAATTAATAAACAATAAACATCTATTTTTTAAATATATAACATAATAATTCATTTAGTAAATAATATGGTAAATTCTTTTTACATGCAATTTAAAATCTTAATCAATTTACGTATGAAAGATCTAAAAAATACAGAATAACTTAAGAATAAAAATCTTTTGACTAATCGTATTGACTTAAGAGTAAAAACAAAAATTGTCACAGTATAAGTCGACAGTCTCGGTATAACACAGAATCATGTGTCATGGGATTTAGTACTGTGAATTTTATAAAACACAATTACAGAATAATGCAACTAAAACCTCTGCTGGTTCAAAGAGAAAATATAAACAGTGCACGTTATTAGTAGAACTTTTAATTCAGTCTTATTTTTTTGTTTACTTCACTTTAATTATCATTCAACTTTGAGTAGTTTCAAACCCACTCATGAATTTCAAGAGGATTTGCAGAGATATATCGTTGCTAGAGTAATGTCAGTATGGGTTGAATCGTATAAGGTAAATCACAACTTTTTAAAATGATTCTAGAGCTTTTTACGGATCATTGCGTCATGGAATGCACTAGCATTATTACACGTATCACTAAATCTTCAATAATATCCATCATAATGACTAAAAGTTATGAATCACGAAAACAAAAGAACTCAAAATGAACGCTCGATGTATCTTTTCAAAAGTGTATTCTGGGAACAATTTGTGTCGCCATTGCATGCAAACTATTCAAATAGAGAGAATGCTCACTAGTTCTTTTAAACGAAAATCACGTCACTTCGCCATTACGTTCTTAATCTTGCAAACTTTCCTTTCGTACGCCTAGAAAAAACTTTTTGTCATATAGAATATATCACATATGCGTTACTTCTAAACACACTGAAATAAGAAGCACTTTAAGATAGATGTCTACATGCACCATCCAGCCCAGAATAGATGGACTAATTTTTCGTTAAATTTTTTGTCATACTTTTTTTACTGCTTTCGTATAACTTGATTTAACTGCTAGAATATAAGTCCTCATGTATAATATCATTTACGCGTACAATAGTGATAATAATGATAATAGGTATTTACACACGAAGCTCCACTTTTACACAGATTTAAATACAAATCACTCAATTCACTCTATTAACTCAGTTTTTAACTAATTACGTATTAGAATGTAGGCGAGTGTTTGACATGAGCACTCTCAAACGTACAAAACCCAAGTATCAACCTTTAAGTTCCGTGACAAATTAAGAGATTTTTTTACACTACACGGTCTTGGTAATTCGTGACTTTTCTTTTATTTGTTTTTTACATTTTAAAATTTCTTTCTATACATTCAAGCCTACTCATGACAAAAATCTCAAATGTAAGGCAATCTCCACGCTTTTACTAGTAGAGCTCTAACATAAAAATTAAAATTTATCATGTTACATTACATTCTCATTTCAAGCCATTGAACGTCAATAGCTCCAATACTTGATTTCCTTAAAAAATTAATTAAATAAGCCTT
The DNA here is from genome assembly GCA_902732785.1 of Trichogramma evanescens. Lineage (NCBI taxonomy): Eukaryota > Metazoa > Arthropoda > Insecta > Hymenoptera > Trichogrammatidae > Trichogramma > Trichogramma evanescens. The sequence continues at coordinate 16,544 of CACVKI010145461.1, read as the reverse complement.
TGGTTTCAAATCAGATCTTCCGATCGAATGTTTGTCGTAATCATAACGGATTCAAGCAAATTGATAAACAAACGTATACATTAATGTAGCAGTACTCAGTTTTTTGCGACGTTAATTGACACACATCGAGTCACTGGCTTGTAACTGATTCTTTTCATTATAAATAATACATAAAAAGGTGGAGATTACTCTTAAAGCGGTTGCGTATGTTTTATCAATATACAACTTCATTTCCGTACAATATAAGCCTAATCTTTTGCTATTGCAACAATTAATCATCGCTCTACGTATTATTTCTAAAGTTATTTTTATAGTTGTCTTTAAAGTTGAGATTCGCTCATTGAAAATTGCGCAACTCAAGTGTTATGATGAATTTTTTCATACATCATACAACATAGTTTCTTTGACCCCTCAGCAAATTTTGCTTCGCTTTGACTTTCATCCCTTTTAAACAGAGGACATTCGAAAAACACCGCATTTGCGCGTTTTATTCACCTTTTTTGGCAGTCGAAGATTTAAAACAAAGCTTTTATAATATAATATTCCTGCAGCGTGTTTGCTTTACATTGACGGAGAAAATATAGTTGTCGTTCTCGAGAGTATCTTCAATCCTATCGTTCGATTCAACAAGTTTGCGATCATATGTGTAATCATATATTCATAGGTAATGCAAGATAAAAGGAATTCATGATTAAGCTTTAACGTACAAGTTTCTCGTTCTATGATACAGTTGTTGGCATCAAAGCTGCAACGAAGACTGCACTCTCGAGACGAAGGAACGAAGCATTTTTCTTTTTAAGAATATCAAAGCCTCACTTAGGTCGAGCGACAAACTTGATCTCGACAAATTGTACATAACTTTCAAACGAAATATACACATCTTAATTAACAATATTCGCATATATATACCTATACTTATACAACGAGAAGGAAGTCCCTTAGACTTAATACGTCAAATTATTTTAAAAAACGACCAAACGTCGAAAACTTCGAGTTCGAGCAAACAGTACAATGAGGCAGAGATTACATTTGGAGAATTACTAATTCTTTTGAATTATCCAGGCAGATAAACAGATTATATACAAAATTAAACTTCTATACACTAAATGTTTACGATGCTCGGTTTGGCAGTTGTCTTTTTTTTATTTCTACTAGCTCAAACTCGAAGCCTTTAAAAGCCACAATCGGCTAGACGATATTTTATATGTACAAATTAAAAGAATCACTGGCATGTGCAATATAATACAATATCGCAAATCAGTATTACAGCAAAGCATTTGGAATAGCGCGCGTCAGAGCATCTTCGACGCCAGAATTGTAATGGTCAATGATAAAGTTGATTTTTCACACGTTAAAATTATGTGGCAGTTAGTTAATGGTGACCCAATTACAATAGTATATTGGTTTAAAAAATGTTGGCAGTGGATATAATTATATTTTTTCGTGTACTGAATAAGCTGCTTTTAAAAACCAATAGTCGATTTATCATGAGTCGAGTATATAAAATATAGAAAATGTCCAATTTTCGTATGTCTACTGTTGAATAAACCATACAGTCAATAGGCTTAATTCAGTTTGTCGACTGCCTTTACAAAGTCAATGTCCTCTTAAAAGGACAAGACTTCGGATCATCCATTGCACTCGTCGTGTTGAAAATCGACCTGATCATTGCGATTAGTTTTCGGCCACTCGCAGAAGCTCGTGGTAGCGGCAGCTGCGGTGGTGTTCGTTTGTTGCTACGTGGCGCACGTGTTAACATCGTCGCGGAAGGGATTTGTTTCTTTGAAGCTAAGGAGAGGAGCGAGCGAGTCAGCGGTGCACTATGAGCGATATATGAAGCTACAAGGTGGTGTTGGCGGTGGCGGCGAGTTACCACCACCCGTCTGGTGTAGCATGTTGCTGCTACCTTGTCCACCTTGGCTTAGAAGAGTCGGCGACGGCGAGGAGGAGGGCGGTGACGGTGAGCTCGATGACATACTCGAGCCAGGCGAAGGCGTTTCGATACCACGACCACCACCTATTCATTGATTTTATATTTATTTTTGTACGTTCGTTCATGATGAAGCCAAAAAAGAGAAAAAAGTACTTACCTAGAGCCAAATCACGAGAGGAATGACCCTGGTGATGGTGGTGATGTCTGTGCGATCCACCATTACCGTTACTTGGACCGTTTTGTCTGGAAGCTGTGCCACCGCAGTTTTGCTGTTGCTGCTGTTGTTGCTGTTGCTGTCGGTGAGTGCCGCGGGCCGGCCTGCCTAGACTTCTATGTCTACCAGCGCCCGCCGCCGCGGCCTGTGCATTGCAGCCCCCCTCCTCGCTCGTTTCTCAGAGATAAACTTTCTTTACGCTTCGAGTCGTGGCGAAGCCGTCCTGGCGACGGTAGGCGCAGTTTTCGCCCTGGTGCGATCGTAGCGTTCCAAAATTGTCGGAGCGCGCCGTGGGTCCACGGTAACCGTAACCGTCGGGAAACTGGAACAGAGTTTCGGCTGGCGTTGGCGGTGGTTTGCGCATCGTACCCTTGGGCGAGTGCATTTTCGGCGGTTGTGGAACCAGAACGGGCTCAGCATAAGTAACTTCCTCTTGTGGAAGCAATTTTGGCTCGGGTGCTAATCGACTGCATATTAAAAAAAGTCAATACATTAGTTTATGATATTGGTTTTCAAGAAGCGTATTGAATTTCATTAAAATGCCAATCACTGAAGCTTCAACAAAAATTTTCTATAACAGTTCGAGTCTCGATACAAACCGTTTTTATCTTTTTTAAAGCAGTCAATAAAAAGCTTCAATACTTGGCAATTTAATCGAATATTTTTCATCAAGATAACAATTTAAAAGCATTAATTTCTCTTTCACCTGTTGACGTTTTGACGTTGCTCGAAGTACTCGTACTCGGTATCAGGGTAGGGCATATTATCATCTTCGTCTTTTCTGCATTTGCGCCCGCAAAGGTAACCTGCCGTAAAGCCAACCAATAGAGCAGATAAAGCGCCGGCGACCACGGCCATGACAAGCGTCTCCACTGAATACTGTGGCGGTGGTGAATCAGCAGCCGAGACTTCTGGACCTGTAATTGGCGGCAATTTAAGTCGTGCGAACGATATTTATTATTACGTTCATGGGAATAAAAAATTTCTTTGTTAAAAATCATCAATGCCAATTTGGCGTTGTATTCAAAATAGAGAACGACAGTTATTACACTCGCTGAATATCGCTATAGAAGCGCGTGAGTCATCCAATCGTCGACTTAACAATGAAAATCATTCATTCATTGACTCTTATTTGAAGCGGAGATCAAAAACCCTTTTAGCTTAACGAGCTTATGAAAGATGAGGAGAAAAAAGGTCATATTTATCGTTATTAATTCTTGTGCAAAGAGAGATGAACTCACCAGAATTGCCTTGTTCTTCGTCTTGCATTATATTGATGATTTCGCCACCTTGGCTGTCTTTATTTAAAACCATGGAATCTTGAGGGAATTTATTTTGATTGGCTGATATGGCACCGACACTGCCGGCGTCTTTGTTCAAATTTTTACCTCCTGCGGGACAACTGGTATGCGTACCAGTAGCGACGCTTTGCAAGAAGCGATTCGCGTCCGTTGCAGCTGGACCAACGAGAGCACGACATTTACCATCCACTCGATCCCACGCGCAATAGGGATCTTGAAGAGCCACGCATTCGCCTAAAAGAATACGTATGTTATAAATTCAAATTTTTCAAGAAATTACGAAAAATGTTCCACAAACGAAAATTTCAACTCACCACAAGACAATATTCGATCGCTGTAGCATCGATGCAGTCTCAATGCCTGAACTTGGCTGTCAGCGATAACGACTAATCTACCATCTTCGAGACCGTCGCCAACTTGCGCAGCCCTGACGACTTTGATGCCGCGCACTGGCACAGTAGCTGGGAACGCCTGGATCTCCTCTATTACCACGGGACTAACTTTATCTTTCGAGTCAGCTGACTCGGCGTTAATAGCTTTTATGACCTTTCCGTTGTCCGTTCCTATGAACAGTACGTCGTAAGTCTTGCCACCTGGTGTCTTTACTTGAGGATCCACGGTTATTTGAGTGAACCTATAGCTGTTGGACAAGAAATTATACGATTAGTGATAATAACTTCTTCGGAGTATTCAAATCTATAAGTATGGTAGATAATTTACAGAATGTTTTTGATATTTTCATCTGAGCTTTATAGCTCTTAAACAATTTTTTTTTACTTTTTATAGAGTAAATGTAGAAGCAATAAATTTGACTTGTAACATCGCCGCAAAGTCTCTTATATTGATCTTCAAAATAAATTAAATTCAATGTCATAAACAACAAAAAGAAAACTCACTGGAAGCTTGTACGTATAACGATTGGTTGTCCAAAGAAGCTTTTCACCGACTCATCCATGAGAGAGTGAGTCTTGATAAAATTAAGCGTCAAATCGGGCAGAGTACGCGAGTCGTTGGCGCATTGTCCAGGCCTCGGGTCGGGCACTTTGGAGCTTTGCACGGGCAGCCAATTGGAATTTAGGGCGCTCTGCTCTTTGAAATTGCCCTCGAATGTGTCAGCGATGTCTTGAAGCGAGAAAGCGCAGACAGCCGAGCCACTGATGCTATTCACGGGCGTCGTGAATGTGCCGTAAATGAGCTGAGCTTGCACGCCCCCATACACGCCCGATATTAATTCCGTCGTGGATTCTGTGACAAAAAATAAACATGAGTGTTTGTAATCTTTTTTTAATTAAAAAAAAAAGTAAGGGTGCAAACTTACGTATCTCGTTGAAGTAAAACGGAAAATCTCCGGTGACTGAACAGTTGAGACGAGATTTCAAGAACGAGGTCCACCTGTTACGAAATCGATGCGGTCCGCCCTTATCAGACTTGCAAACTCTGGCCACTCGAGAGTACACCGCCTGCACGACGTGGAAAAAATACGAATTCGTAATGCGATGCATAATTTTCTAATCGACAACTTGACGGTGTGATTTTTTGTTTTTGCTATAGGGCAGTTAATACGCCTCCTCCGGTATATATTTAAACATTATAGAAACGAAAGACGGAAGAAAAAAAATCACATGCAAATGCTCCTCTTTGCCCTCTTTTCGCGCTTACTTTGCATAATTTCGTGATTTTGCACGGGGCAATTTTTCAGTTCTGTAATACACGTACATATTTGAGAAAATGTACAAAAAAAAATATATAGAAGCATGCACGCTAAACCGTACCGTAGCCTGTTATTTGAATTTTCACTCTTATGAATACAAATGATTAATGCTAATGATATACAAACCTTGCCACAATTGATGTACTCCACGGCGGTCTCGCGGAAGAAAAAGTACACAAAGTCACCTTGTGTCATTGAACTCACGAAATTCGGAGCTGTAAGAGAAAAGATAAAACATTTTTCATTTAAACTCTTGAATTTTCTTTTCCACAATTGTACAAGCATATATGCGGTAGGAAAGACCAAAAAAAATATGTCTCAACTGATACAGTTTTTATCTTATGATCTTCCTAATTCCAAAAGTTACCTCGCAAACTTTACACAGTTACAGAAAGAAAAAATAGGTCGCGTATATAGATAAGAAAAAGGTAGACGGAAGGAGAGAGAGATGTCGAGGTATCAAAGAGACTCTGGAAGTGGATAAAAGTATCTCGTCGAGTTATCTAGATTAAAAGGTGAACAGGATCGTTAATCTACTGAGACGGCAAAGTTTTCCTATTAGACATACTCCATGTATATAGATGTATTATTCGACGTGATCGACATTAATTGGCGATTGATAAGAACGCAGCGCGCTGAACAAGACGAGGACGAATAAAAATAAAAAACAAATTTCTCGCGCCAATGTTTTTTCAATCGTCGCCGCTGGACTTAATTGCGTCTGACCAAATCGATGTCTCTACTACTTGAGAGGGTGGGTGGAGGAGAAAAAAAAAGGAAAAGAAAAAAAACTTACCGTTAAGACTCATCGAGTCGTACTGCTCTGTCTGCAGTGGCTCCCGATATATAATAGGATCCATGCCGGTGAAATCGGCCACAGTCCCGGTGAACAGTTCGCCGTCAACGTAAACATAAGTACTGTTGTGCTGCGGGTCGTAGGGGCAGAGAGCTTTGGCGACTTTTTCGCTCGTCATGCTGTAGTTGCCCGAGTGCACATCGTAATAGCGACACATCGGCTTGAAGGCATTCGTGCCGCAGACTAAGAGACTGTTCGAGTTGCTCTTCGCCAGAATACGTATGTAGTTTTGACAGTTCTCGTCGTCTTTGCCCTTCACCTGACACATCTTCACGTCCATGTCGGGCGAGTACCAAGTTAGACGTTGTTGCTCCGTCAGATCGGTTAAGCTCAAATTGTGGACCAAATTCCTAAAGAAAATAAGACATTTTAGTTTTTGCAAGTGTCTCTCCTTAGAATGTGTGCGCCTGTATGTGTGTGTGAGTCTGACAAACTGTCGCAAAGTTTGCTGCTGCTCTTACATTCGAGTCTTATCGCATTTGTCACTCGAGTTACGCCCGGGCAAGAAGGGCAGACACAAAAAAACAAATAAAAATTGCCGCGCGATGCACGTTCGACAAGCTCGACGCGTACATACGTAATTCTTCGATAATTGCGTACTGTGTACGGACAAACCACCGTGGCGCGCATAATGCAACTTGCCGTGTTATGTGCGGTATACAGCTCGAGCAAACGGGGCCAAGCGGCAAAGACGTGCTAGAAACATGCCAATAAACAGCTTCTCGCTTTCACACGTGTTGTGTGTGAGCGAGCGAGGCGTACTACGCGCTACTTGTTCACACATAAACACTCCCACTCCTAGTGCAGCAGCAGCAGCAGCGGCAGCGGCGAGCTTCGCACGTATAATATATATCTATACACACACACAACATCGAGGAACTTTGAGTCTGACGTTTTAATCAAATTCAGATCGCGCGCGAGCTTGCCTCGCATGTGTAGAGGGGCATACACTATATAGCGTACGGTATCGCAAAGCTCGGCGACCAACGAATAATTGGTCAGCTTAATTTCTTCCGTGAGTAGTGACGGGCTCGTTATGTTATATGTACAGGCCGTATACACATACAAACGAGACGTTTTAATTGAAAATAATTAAAATAGATTTTATATATAGCGGGGGCGACTTTTCAATTAATCGATCGCGCGCGAGGCTCGCGCTGCTGCTGACGCTACTGTGCAGCTTGCGCTTGACAACCGAAGTGTAAATACACCTATCGAATCACACACAAGCGCGAGCGCGGCTATGTTGATTCGAGCCGATAATAAAATTAGAGCAGTCTGAAATTAGAATGTGTGAAAGATAATGCGCGTATACACGTATTTTAATGTAGTTGCGCAGCGCAGAGATGGCGTTGCATTAATATAATACCTACCCGACCTAGTGAGCTGCTGCGCGCGCTCGATTAAATCGAATATTCCTTAACAAACACACACACACACACACACAAGCCATCACATAGTCTCGCCTTGTTATTATTACATCAACGTCGCGCGTCTTACATTATATCTCCGTGTGCATACACGTTCAGAAATCGATCGACTTAAACGCCTCGGAACAAACAAAGCTGCGCGCTTCGACCTCGGCACGCATAAAATCTATATTACGCACTAATCTAGGCGCGTCGTCAACTAAGCTCTCCTTTAACGCCCTATATGCCGTTGAATATTGTATATATGCAGACCTCTCTTAACTTCGCACTAAATATGCAGTATGTATTATGTATAGGTATAATATCAATAAAACGAATTATAATACGCACGAGAACGATATAACGTACAGACGATCGCAATGATTGCCGGGATTAATTTACATGACTACCGTATATATCGCCAGCGGGTTCGTGCAGCGCCGCGCACAGGCGTACGTTACAATAATGAATGTCCTTTTGTCAAAAATCAGCGCTGATCCGTGAAAATCGCGAGACGAGCTATCGTTAATTATTACGCGGCGCGCACGAGCCTGGCAGCAATCATAGCTACACGGCGCATTTATAAACGCGAGGCGCGTTCGTATGTATTTATATATGCGCGGAGCCGGCAATCGAGGTGCAGGTAACATTGGGCCGAGCAATTAGCGTAATCCGATCGATGGCGCAGTGTAGCAGCAGCGGCGCTGTGGCGGCGTCAGCGGCAACGGCGCGTTGTAGTGCAGCGCGCCTGCAGTGTATACCGGGGCCGAGCTCTTGATATCGAAGTTCATTCACGCGCTGGCGTGATTATTCGCCTCGTCTCGACTGATTATATTTCTCGAGCTATATGCATGCGGCACTTTTATGTAATAAGCGCGTTAGCCAGCTTGTCAGCAGCTCACGAGGAGCTATTAAAAATTTCACCTATGAATTATATCTATCGTACGCCTGTCAATGCAGCTAGTTATCTTTCGAATTCTCTGTACGTGTGTGTATAACCCTATATACGCAACGGCCGCGCTCGATTATTACGGCGCATATATATGTGGCCGTTTAACGATCTTCACGAGTGTGTGTGTATGCTTGCAAGTGCGCGCCTGGCAGCACGTGATTGGCCTGTTTGATTATACTTGCAGCAGCACAGTGTGTAGTTGCCCACAGTGTGAAAGCCCATAGCTGCATTATTATACGTGCCTGCGCCGCTTGTGTGGACGTGCGCACCGTTGTACTGCACGCACGCGCAGTCGCAAGCACAGAACGACGTTGCGTGGTTATTAATTTCGTCGTCGTCGTCGTCTTTTTATTTTTGTTTCATTTCGGCTCCGCAGTACGGTAATATTTGCAAAACGAGCGCGAGTCGATAGAAAATTGACGCGCCGAACTGATTGCGTTAAAAAGAGATGAGCGCCGGCGTATGCATGAGGGCGCAAAGCGTACTTTGGATACTGCGTGTATATTAATCGAACGCAACTATTTTCCGTAATTTGAGAGACGTGACGCGAATATTATAGGCGTGCAATAATATATTTACCTTCCGCCGACCAGCAGGTATTTGCCGTCCCGGAGCATGAGTCGAAAAAAATCCGTGTGCGTCTCGTTGCCGGTGAACCTGAATACATCTTCCGCGCCTGAAAAAACACACAAGCAGAAAATATAAATAAAATTTGAATATAATAGAGCTTTTGTTGTACAGCAATTATTATAAAGAAATCCTTCGTGTATAGAGCAGCAGGCTCCACCTAATTAGCTACGTTCCCTTATACTCTCTCGCTCTTCTCGTCTCTGATCTGAAGAGTCAGGAAGCTAGTAACTTCCTCTCTTTTTCTTTCCGCCACTCCTTTTTCTCTTCTCTCGAGTCTTTTTTCTTATTTTATACGAGCGGACAGCGGCTCTCTTGGGCTGATAAGAATCCAAGTTCCTTGGTTAGAAGGGCCAAACAAGTGAGAGAGAGAATCAGAGAGAGAATAGAAAGGAACGGAGGAGAAGGAGAGAGAAATGAGATACGACTTAATAACAAGTAACAACTTTTCAGAGAGCTGAGATTGGAAAAAGGTTTGATATAAAAAATATATATAAGAGCGGAAACAAGAGAATAAGAGAATGAAAACGATCGGAAAGTTTATTTGTGTATATACGAGCTTTGCTAAGCTTGCCATACATAGCATGTATGAGTGGATTCTTTGCTGGTCTTTATGTGGAGATTAAAGATTGCAATTTCAAGTCCGCTGGCCAGCTTACCTAGCCATAATTTTTTTGAGTCGAAAAACGTCTGTTCGCGAGATATTGAATCGAAATGCATTCATATTTGTGAATCTGTTTTAGACACACGTTAAGCAATTTTTTTTAAATGCTTTTCAAAACATCTTTTATACTTATTATCATGGTAAAAGCAAGCTTCATCATACATTAATTTATTTAGCTTGTGGCAGTTTTCAAAACGCTAAAAGACCACTTGCCTCTATCTTTGCGTCCCATACGTATGAAATTCCTGCAAAATTTTGACACTGTACAGTCGAAAAAAAATATTTTCCAGCCTTAGCCACGAGCAGCAGCACAAAAAAGAATAAAGCTGCGAGCGTAATCCTTTGACCGTACGCGTATATTCAACGCCTTTAAAAACCCACAAGCGATAACAACCAAAGCGCGCGCGCGCGCAGGCACAAGAGAGAGAAAGAGAGAGGCGACAAAAAAATCTCATAATCCAAATCTCTCAGCCCACTGCTTCAATGTTTGCAGGGTACGCAACGGCGCAACAGCAATATATATACCTACGTGTACATTGTAGTGGGGATGAAAAAAAAAAGAAAAAAGAACGAAAGCTTGTGATAACGCATCATCGTCGTGCACATACATCAGGGATGCACAGCTCATAAATATAAGCTTGCACACAGGGCATCGTATCGTAAAACTTCCCTATCTATCTCGCTCGCTTACGTGTACCTGTGGGCACACACACACGCGCGCGCGTGGATGTGTGCGTGTATGAGCCACGTGTATGTCCTATTCGAATGTATATGAAATGGCAAAAGCCTCGCGGGCCGCAAAGCGCGAGTGAGCGAGCGTCGGGTTATCGCACGCGCATCACGCACATGCGAAATTAGCATGACCGGACAGTGTATTATACGCGGCTAATCGAGAATTTACGATGATTTTCGTACGTTTCAGGGGACTTTGAATGATCAAACTTGTTACCGAACGACGTGCACGGACTCGCACTGGAATTGGATATAGCTTGGGACAGTTGTGCATGGGTTGACCTTTTTGTGCCTATCGGTACACCACGTTGAGCAACCGAAGCGAAACGAGGAACGGAGAGGATGACAGTGTTCCAAATTCGAACGAAACTTTAAACTGTAAAACAGAGATTTTGCAATTGTGTCTTTGGAATATTTTAGCTTTTTTCCCACTAATATTGATTTTGTATGAACTTTACATTTGCCTGCGCGAAAGTTCTGCTGATGCAGTGCAGCATGCGAAATAAAAAGTACCGGAAGCCTCATCCAGCGTATATCTTTGCACTCGAGACTATATTGACAGGCTTTAAAAAAGGGATAGGTGCCCTGGTTCGAAACGAGCCGACCGTAAAAAAAGGAATTGTTTTACAAACATCGACGCTCTACTCACACAGCGCAACGCACGTTTCAGATGCTGCTGCTACTGCTGCTGTTGCACACTTGTTAGTTTTTACCAAATTGTGGCGTACGTCCTGTACAGCGCGTGGTCACTTTTTTTATTTTGTACCGAAGCTACTTGAATATTGTGCCAACATTTCTTTATAACAGGTCGACGCTGTCAACTTCGAAAAAGTTTTTACGAGTTGCTAAAGTTTAATTACACTGGCTACCTGGCATCATTTGAGAACACATTGAAAAATAAAAATATTCAAACTTCTCGGATTTTCGCTCTAGTTTGTGTAAGTGTTTATTTCTCCGGATGACATTTTTCATATGACTAAAAGAAAGTCCTTTTTCTCTCATTTTTCAACATATGAACGAATACACGACACAGCAGAGCTGTGTGACCAAACTTTCATAGTCCATTCACTGAGTCTCTTACTTAGAAACCCTCACCCAAAATACAGTTGTGTCGTCGTCGTCGTCGTCGTCGTTGGGCGTGAAAACTCATCACTTTCAGGACGAAGGTTCATGTCTCTTTTTTTATTCGCCCTCTTTTTTCATCTGCTGCCTGTACACTTTAGAATGAAGGACGTTTTGTTGTTGGCAGCAGCATATCAGTTTCAAATCAAACGCTTTGGTATGAGGATTTTTTCCTCTTAATTTTTTTATCCACAGAATTTATCCATATATCCATAGGTATACGTTTAAAAATATCGTCCAACGCAAAAAAGGTGGATTTTGTGCGTATTAACTTTTTTATCGAAAAAATACAATTTTATCGATTTTAACCGTCAAGTCTAAACGCCATGAGGTAGCCGAGGCATCACACGCTAAGCCCAGCAGCGAACACAAAGTGCAACTCAGCAGTAACTGAGAAAACTATCCAGAAGAATCAAGGTAATTCAAGTCCATCTCTTCACTAATGTCTTTTTTTTCTAAAAAAAAAGAATCCTAGTTCGGTAGATCTTTGGGACACGCAACAACGAAGGTAGAATTTGTTTTCTATTAAATTGAACTATGCAACAAAAACAGACCGCTGCTGAAATAAAAATAATAAGTAATTGAAGCTTTTTCGTATATTGTCAGAATGAAGCTCGGCGAACAAAAATTCGATCCCTCATAACTTTGAAATAAAAAATCCTCGCTCTAATATACTTGCGTGCTCGCTACATAATCAAATTCAAAAGTTTTTTGCGAAAAAGAGGAAAAAAATGCGCACGTTTCACAGCTGCCCACGAGCGAAACACAATATATGCGACGGCGGTACGTGTACGTATCGACTTTCATACTCTTCTCCTCCGTTGGCGCTTATTTTTTTCAAGAAACATTTCGACCAAATACATATCGCGTGTATGTAAGCAGCTGCATGCGCGCATACACCCACATACCCACACAGGCCTCCACCGAACATAAAAAGGGAGAATCGAGCCGGGCGCTACTGCTGCCGCCGCTGCTACTTGAGAAAGTTTTTTCTCTTTTCAGCAGCAAAATCAGCTTTATTGCGATCGTTAAGGTAAAAACAATTTGGACTCCAAAGAGTATATACGCGAGCAAAATTACATTTTACGGATCTATATATGTATTTTTTTTTAGAGAGCCTCGAAGAAACGGTGTCAATGATGAGCTCGTTATCCTACTGCGCGGAAATACGGAATTCTCGAGTGCAGAAGCGGCGAGTCAATTTTTACGAGTCGAGCTGCTGTAGCATTTATTAGTTCGAAAATTGGACGTTGTATAACACATAGCCGATCGCTCTAGTTTACGAATCACGCTCTACTCCGCAGTGCTACATGCTTTACGCAAGTATTCAGCCGCTGATGAATCCTTTATGCCCACAAATTGATGGTATATGAAACATAAGCCCGGTGCTGCACGGTCACCAACGCAGAGCTGATATCCGCGCAGAAAAACTTTATAAAACCGCAACTTATACATAGACTTTTTTCGCGATGTAAAAAGAAAAAGCCTCGGGGCTCGACCGAGCACGACGATATACCTACGTCTATATATAAATCCCTCTTCGAACGTTTCGTTTTCAATGTATATTGCAAAGAGATGGAATGTGCTGCGAGCGCCCACAGTCACAGTACTTACTTTCTTCTTTCTTTATACATACTTTACAATCTGCTGGGTGCTTCTCCTCTATCTCTCTGTCGCTCTTCCTCTATATATAGGGTCATCGTCTTTGCAGCGCAGCGGTGGCGGCAGCAGTGGCGGCAGCAGCAGCAACAGCAGCAACGAAGTCGCCTCTATCGATCGTATTACACATACGCGCGCCAAAGGGAGACTAACTCTACCGTACATATATATACCGACGGACGGAGAAAAAAACGAAGAAGACAAGGAGATAAAGATACGCACGAGGTGACGCAGCTCAGCGAAGACGACGAGACAATGATGGGGAAGAGAAGAAACGGAAGGATGCAGTGTACGGGAATATATATTCGCGCGCATACATATACTCACGCGCACACACACATAGAGTAGCAAAAGAGTTGGCAAGTACAAATGCTATTTTTAAGTGACTTTAAATTTCAGAGCTCGTACAATGGAAATGACAATGCATGTATGTAATTATGCCCGTTAATACTCTGATGCGGCTCAACTTATTTAATTTGTAATGTTATATTTATCGTGTGGAGCAGCAGAAGCATCCGACCGAAAAGTCGAAAAAGCTTCTATATGTAGCTGCGCTACTGCAGCACACGTCTGTCCGTGTGCATTAAAAGGTTAAAACTGTAGCTAATAAAAAATTTAGCTGTTTCAACGAAAGTCTCCAAACTTAGCGAGAGGAGCACGAGGATATACGCCCACAATCCCAATGCCTATCCTTTCCCCTCATTCGACTCTATTCTCTATGTGTATTTCTACGTATATGTGTAGCCTGGCAATTCTAGTTGGCAAACTTCCCTCTATATATCAGTTGTTTTTTTTGTTTTGGTTTTCCCTTTTTTTGACGAGATGAAAAAGAAAGAAAAAAAGAGTAAAGCCATATTATATAGATATAGATCGGACAGTCAGACGAGACATGCTTGTCCAAGTTCTCTCTTCTTTACTTCAACATGACGAGTTTCACGCATCGTTCATTTTATCCTCGCGTGCTTTCTCTCTGTTTCTTGCGACGAAGGAAGGACTTTTTATATACGTGTGAGGCAGTGCTGCGCACGTATTTGTGTGCTTCGACACTTTTTTCCAGACAAACGTCAGCTGCCTCGACGCGTCTCACAACCCTTGCGATATGCGTAGGGATTGCGGCAAGCTCATGATTAAATGTGTTAATTGCAAGGCCATTGTTTGCCTTAGCGAACCACACACACTCGCGCTTTCGAGCGATGGATTGGGGAATTAATTAAATAAGTTGCCGCTTCAGTGAGGGATGTAATTTAAAGTGAGACGGGGAAGCATATAGAATAAGAGAAAGACCGATGTGCGCGCATGAGTTTGTTTGTTTCGAAGTTGCACGAGCTTGGGTACTCGCGTACGGTGGACTTTTTTTACTACGTGCGTAATTTATATGTATGAATTCAAAAATAATTTTATTAACGAAGGATTGTTTTACAAAAAAAATGTGAAAAATAAAAAAAAATTAAAACTTTGCTACATTATAAATTCAAGGGCTTAAAGAATAAGTAATTAACTATAGCCCTGATAATTATAAACGCAATATTCATAAAGGGTATGAGCTTGTATGAAAATTTGCGCGATGTGAAATTCAATCTTGCAGAGAGAAAGAGAGAAAGAGCGAGCTGCGAGGCGTGTAAGTTAATTAATGAAGCAAAAAAAAAGGAAAAAAAACTCGCGTATCAGATGCAATAGTGCATAAATTTACTCGCGCACAGAGTTCAAATTGATGCTGTTTTTCTCATAAATTACAGTATGGAAGCGTGCGCCCATCGATGCTCGGCATACATAGTAGGTCACTCATTTTCGTTGAATAAATAAAACACACGTGAGTAGGATTACGTGCAAAGCAGGTATAACGGTCATTAAAATTCGGCACATATACGAGGACGAGGGCAAGGAACCAATACATTTTGCGAGGATATTACAAAATTTACATCGAGTAATTTATTCGATCTTCGGAATTTCGAAATGTAAAAAGGCACTGGACGAGCTGTAAATGTCGCAATTAGGTAGAAAATGTCAATGGTTACATTTACTGTGTGGCACTCTACCTCATTGTAGCCGCAACGACCACTGTATATATCTACTATACATTGGTCGCGCTGCTATGCACTACATTTTCCCTCCCTTCCTCACTCTCTCTCTCTCTCTTTTCCGAAATTGCACATACGGATATGTCTAGTCGCCCCCGTCGTTTCAGTCCAAAAGCAGGGTAAACCGCAGCTAATGAACGAGTCTCGTCTGTTTCTATATGCTTTTTATTCTTTTTTCGTTATATCACCCTGCGTCCTGCTGATAAAGCCGTCACACACTCGTCTGCTTTTACGAGATCCCGTCACATATGTCTATACGCACTAAAGAAGCACGAAAAACACTTTTTTTCTGCTACGTTATTACCCACACTTTGATCCATTGAACTTCAAACGTCACTGTCTTGAATCGTTAAAATTTTTGGTTGGCAGGCTTAATCTCCGTTCTCTTAGTAGTTTTTTCTATACATACAACTAGGAACTTTTATTTCCAACACACAATTACACCATTGCTTTATTAAGAGTGGAGATATATTTTGTAAAATTGTCGATACGACTTCCCAAGTCATTTTACTATCACCTTCACTTCCAATGACTAACTAAGCTTCATTCCTAATATCGCGTGTGTAATACCGTCACTTATGTACTTTAGTGGTGTGAGGTAAGAGATTTATTGTGTGAATGTTTCTCCACATTTATCGCACGTATGTGTAAAAGCAAATTATGCGCCTGAATGACTGCAATTTTCATTACAATTTCGATGTAGTTTCAATGACATGCGAATACCTATTGACATTGCAATACTCGTATGGCCAGTTGACGGTAGAAGGGGAAAATATCGCCAAGGAGCTATCACACACCGATGATGTACGAATTGTATAGGGGAGAGCGGGGCACGTAGACCAACGTAACTAAAATGCTTAATATAAAGTTTGTAATAAGAATAAATGAACTTTAAAACAGACCGATATCAAGATAAAAAGTTAATGAATACAATGCAATAATCAAAAGTCATAATTTTTGCATATTAATTAAATGACAACCAAAATAAAGAAGGCGTTGAAATCAGTGCTTCTTGCCCCAGCGTGGGTAAGAGTAACTGGGCTCGGGGCAAGAGGAGCGCACTAGAGAAGTAGTTTGCTCATACTTGATACTCTCTGCGCGCACATTGTAAATAGACGTAATTTG
>CACVKI010145460.1:0-73460 GCA_902732785.1 Trichogramma evanescens | reverse complement strand
TAACGATATACTAAATTTTTTTTTTAAATTATTATTAATCGTAAATAACTTTTATGGAGGAAGCTCCTTGCCAATGTCTTGGCAGCGGTTTTTTGTTGTTTTTGTGGAACATGGCCGTCTAAACATTAGTATATTTCTCCATCCCTCCGGCAAAAATGTTTACTTTCGCATCGCGCGTAGGCTAGAAGAAGCAACACTTGCCCACTTCTGCGATCTAGAAGAAGTCGTATATTCTAGTCGTTAGTTAGTATATTTTAGATATATACGAAAATATATATTTTTGGACTTTAATCTTTTTTTTATATTTAAGAGGTTTAGAGTATACGTATAACATACAAATTTGAATTCATCACAGTTTTTTACTAAAAAAACCTATGTTTGTTTATTTTTCAGCGTGTCGAATAGCTTTGGCAGATGTAATATCACTTTGAACACTCTATCGTTGAGCATCTGAGTACACCTGTATCAGAGGCCCTAGACGTCTATTGCTTGGTGAATTTTCACATTTTTGTATGCTCTATCAGCATACATTAGGACATATAGATTCATTTTTGGTCTGCCACACCTGTTATGGAATAGCCCATATATAACCTGTCGATTAGCTTTAACTTGAATTCATTATCGATCGATATAATTGTTGCAATTATTTCTTTTTTTATGCTACCAAATAAACTTTTTATATGTTAAAATATTAAAAAGAAATTGTATCATTTACCTAGTAAATAAAGTCGAAAATATGCCATGAATTTCAAGTTCAAACGAGCTTTCAAATAATAACAGATCTCAAACACAAAAAATGAGATGATAATACACTATTTATCAAAAGTCCGCGAACGCACCTAATTATTTTGCATTTGAGAATCGTGCGATGCTCTCTTGTCAATGCTATGCAATGCGCGCGCGCGCGTAATATCAAATGCAAGAGAATCGATTATTTATGGTGATAGCGAAGACGCGTCATCATACATGTATTGGGATAAAACAACAGGAACTAGGGACTGTTGTACGGGGGAATAATATCACCAACGTCACTTGGGTCGTTTTTTTTTCTTTGCAATCTATCGCCAATATTTTCAAGTCGGATACAAATTGAATTTTTCAGTTTCAACGTGTAAACTCGTCGTAGAAAAAGATTCGTTCAATGACGAATCGTAAATCATCGCGTCAACGATCTTCCGAAATTCACTCAATCGGAATACCAATAATGAATGAATTCATCGAACTTGGAGTACATTTTTTTTCGCTCAACTCATAGAACAATACAACATACTGAACTCTTTCGGCGTTGCATAATTCATCATAAGCACAAGCTCGCTTGCATCGGGGAGCGAGTTTACAACGGAATAAAGGCCATTTCGCGAGCTATTTAAATGTATACGAAATGCAAATAATAGCAATTATTGCCCGGCACGTGTTTTTTTCTCTCGTTTAATGTAAAAATACACACACCCCTGAAGCGAATGCAAGCACGAGCACACGCCTTCGCCCGATAAGGCGGATTTTTTTTTCATTTCGATAAAAGAACCAATATCACATCGAAAATAATTCACTGAGAAAGTTTGCGAATTTTCTGAAGTGCGATACGCATCGCTCGCGCGATCATGCTCAAATATAACAAGAGCGAGGCGCGAGCGCGTAAATGTACAAAAAGCAGAAAAACATCTCTCTATTGCGATAAAAGTAGTTGACTGCTGTTATTCGATTCGGCAGAGCCGCCGCCTTTTCTTATACGTTTCGAGCGATACGCGCTTCTTAACGCCTCGTTTATTCTCGCTGCTGTTCGTTCACTTGCCTCGATGCACATGTACAAAATATTTTTCGCTTATCGTCGATTTTCGACGATAAATGTTTAGAAGAAATTTCTCTTCGTTTTTCTCATTTCTCGCGGCTGTGTCGGTTGTAAGCAGTTTTACGATTTATTGACACGAGAGACATTTCACCTGCGCTGATTAAGGCGGATACGCTCGATTAGTCGGCGCGGCGCATGGCAGCGATCAGCCGTTGCCGCTCATCGAGCCGAGGAAGATTTTATGAATCGCTAATCGCGTCTCGACGCTCTTCCGAATTACCTCCGGGCGCGCGAGTCGAATCGGCGACATTTTTCCTCATTAGCCGATTCAATTTTTTGTTTTGTTTCATTGCCGCTACCGCTCACCGCTCATCGATCAACCGAACAACGATATGCTAATAATTCAATCGGTTGCAGCGGTTCGAAAAACAGCAACAGCGCGAAACAATCGTCGTCGCGTCGACGCGGATGATCATGCGAGCTTAATGCCGACCACGAGTGATGCAACTTGCGACACACGATCGACGCGTCTCGCGGATACGTAAATATGTATATTCGAACGGTTTTTTTTTTGGTTAATATTAACAGCGAGCGGGTAATAATCGAAAGTATACGAAACAAGAATTAATGATTATCTCAGGCGCGCGCGCAAATAGCGCAAGCATCGTGGAGTAGCATCCGCCGCTGCGCGCGCGATTCGTGAAATCATCGCTGCGATAATGCAAAGCAAAACACACGCGCGTACTTACATCGCCAAATGTGTATAACGTACGTTGTATATTGTACATCGTTTACAGCTAAGGCGACGATCGCGCGTACTTTGCATTTTCTACAAAAATACGCGTATTATATATACGGTTATCGTCATGTTGTAATTTTTTTTCTCTTTCATTCGAACAAACACGTTGTATTAAGCATATCCCCGCGTGTGTGCATGCGCGTCGAGAAAGTTACATCGTCGGCGGCAGCGGCGGCGGCGGCGACTGTGTATGCACATACGACAACTCAATGTGTATGATAGTATACGAGTCTGTGTAAGAGAGAGAGAGAGAAAGAGACGATCGCATTATTATTCCGATGTAACATGCGGCGAGGCGCGCACGAGTAGTGGTAGTAGGGGATCGAAAGCTCGAGTTTTACTCTTTTCCTCGTTAGCACGATACCGAGGCGAGATTCTCCCTCTTTCTTCAGGGCCGCCCGATAAATAAAATATTAGCCGCCGCCGAGTCGCATCGCCGATTTAGTCGTCGGCAAGTAGCTGCTCAGATCAGTGACTGGCGTGAACCGAATACCACTTGCAATTTTTACAATCGGTTATACCCTGCAGCTGATTTTTGCAAGTCCTCTCGATACACAAAAAAGAGCGAGAGTCTTTGGTGCTGATTCGTATAGCGTTTATACCGATCGCGAGCTGGCGCGCAGTGTCGAGTTCGCGAGTGCATCCGGGATTAGCGACTATCAATGATTTTACGGATTTTCCGCCTGTGATATACAACTTGCCAAATAATTGCCGATTTACACGCGAGTATCGCGACGCTTCTTTTTCCCGTCTCGACTAAGGAGGATAAAGTGTGCCATTTGGTTGTTGTTATTCGAGAAAATATATAGTGCCAAATATAAGCTGAGAAAGGCAGCGCTTTCCTCGTCGAACGAGATTATGCGAATTGCGCTCGACAAAGTAATCATTGTTGCATCGTGACGATTATCAGCGATCACCATATCGATTGCAAGAAAGAAAACAAGTCGCAAGCCCAAGAGAAAGAAAAAAAATGGTTCAGCTCAGGCGCAAGGTAAATCGATAGAAAATTTAAAAAAACAAAAAAAAACATCGGCTTGCCGATTTCAAATGTCTAACCTTTTCGCGCGCAACAGCTGATCTTTCCTTTGATTTTATCCCTTCCCCTTCTCTATCTTCTCGTCTCGCGTGACTTCTGCACCTGCAGTTCAAGTCACGCACGTGTTTCGCATAAACTCTGCAACAAAAAGCATAACAATGTGAACTTTTTGCGCGAATAAACCGAGTCGCGTAATTTGTGACGTCGATATCAAACTCGTCTCTGAGAGAAAAGTTATCGCTCGTAGGCCGGTGTGTAAATTAATAAATACTTCGTCGTCTGCTCGAATATGCAGTAGCCCTCGCGAAGTTTTTAAGCAAAGCATGAATTTTCGATGGAATTTTCGAACTATTCGACGATCGTTTATGATACAGTTTTTCATCGAGGTTGCGTTATCGCGTTCGATTGAAATGGAATTTTCTAGCCCGTGGCGAAGCATCGCCGATTTGCGATTGTAATGAAGCCAGGCCTGCATAAATCAAATGCTCGCGAGAAGGTCATTGAATGCAGCAAAAAAGAAAGAGAAAGATATTTAGACCAAGTTTGTAGTTTGTACAACTTTTTCCACTTATCGACAAAAGATGTGCCATTGTTGTTTTTGTCTAAAATGACACAATGCAAACTCAAACTAAAAATCTGCCTTTGAAGACTGGTTATGTAATATAAAAACAAATATTTGAGAAAGTATTGAGTTGTTTACCGGTGCTCAGAATATTTCCATTTTGAAGTTTGTTTGAAAGTTCACTTAACTATTCAATTTATGATATCGTTATCAAATTTAAGCAAACTTTATTTTTCCAAATATGTTGCTATTCAGAGAAAGAAAGGTGGGACAGTTGTATACAAAGTATATTTTTAATCAATTACAAGCAAAGTTTACTCACTGTTTTGTTTTATTTACAGATATTATCTTTAAGTAGCTTATTAAATCAATTGCAGCCAAATGTGAGATGGAATTCTTCACTAGGCTCCAATTTAAAATACAAAGACAAAGAAGCTGTACAACCAGATAGATCATTCAAAGTAAGATAAACTAATGCATAATGTTATGAAAACATAATTCTTTGAGTTTCTTAATCGGATTATTGAAATACCTTGTTTCAGTATGCTGATCTGTCAGTGCGATTGGCTGCTCCACATCAATTACAAGCCAAACCAAATGTCAGTGATTTGGCATTTGGCAAATATTTCACTGATCACATGTTAAAAATATTTTACTATGAATCTCTTGGGGGTTGGCAAGCACCAGAAATCACACCATTTGAAAATTTGGTGCTACACCCTGCAGCCAAAGTTCTGCATTACGCTGTAGAGGTTTGTAAAACTGTTCATTTTTCATAGATGACAAAAACAATTTCATTCATTGATTATTTAGTCTATCATAAGCACAAAGATTAGACACGAAAAATATGGAAATATGTAATCGAGGATTTACTTGCAGTAGGACAAAAAAATTCGTAATCTCCAACGTAAAAATCTCAAAAGCAATAAGAATCGGTTTTCAGATAAAACGTAAAGAAAAGCACGATTATAATTTCATCATGTGGCTGATGTAAAACTCGCTGCTGCTTGTTCAGATGGCTTTTATCAAAACTGATTTTAGAAAAAATCGTGAAAATAACTTTCACGCGATTACCGCGACGACGAGTAATCTATTGCAAAAGCAGCATCCATAGCTGCACTCTGGCGTGCCGCATTTTTTTCGCGACTCGATGGACTTTTTTTTTGTAAAATTGTGCTCTCCATTGGTTGCAGTTGTTCGAGGGCATGAAAGCTTACCGAGGAGTCGACGGGAAAATTCGCATTTTCAGACCGGACATGAATATGGAGCGCATGAACGCGTCAGCGGTGAGGTCGGGCCTACCGCAGTTCAACGGTATCGAGCTGATAAGATGCATGAACAGGCTCATCAGTATTGATCAGGAATGGGTGCCGCACTCGGAGGCGTCGAGCCTCTACATAAGACCGACTCTCATCGGTATCGACGTAAGTATCATGTGCACGTTATCATTTTTCAAGCGAGCAAAAGAGGCAAAAAAGGCAACAAAAAAAAAAAAAAAAGAAAAGAAAATCTGTCTCAAAACATGAAAAGGCAAGTCTTGTAATCAGCTTATAATTTCACAATAAGCATGCGAGGCAGTAGCTCGCGCGCGAACGCCAGCGAGCGCGGCTGTGTTTATATGCGTGCGCGTGTGTATGTACAGTATGCTAAAACGCCGATAATTTGTGCAGAATTTGTGGCGTGATGTACGATGTCGCACGCGTTTATTATATTATACACACCAACACACGTACGAACACACGCGAAGCGCAGCTCTCGCGCGCACATAGCCGCGCACTATCTCGCTGCAACTCGCCGCGCAATATTATCTTTCGGCAAATTTCGTCTGTCAACTAACTTTTTTACGAATCGCTACCACCGTTGTCGTATCGGGCGTCTCGCGATCTCGTACATATACCAATGTCGTCGGAAAATCCGGCATCCGATTCTCGCGCATACTTTTCTCAATTGTCTTGTACCAATAAAGTATGAGATCGCGCGATTGGAAGATGTTTATATTGTTCGCGCGCCGCTCGCGTATATTATCGCACTCTTGTGACAACGATGTCAATTTATCGCCAAGTGCAGTAACAACAATAATTATTATACGTGTGTGTGTGTTTGTTGCGCGCAAGAAATCTTGTTCTCACCCCCGATTGTGGAAACTTCGCGAATAGCGAATAAGCTATATTACAAGCGAAGATTTTTGTTCCAAATATTCCAATCGCTACTACGGCTGTGAGACAGCTAAAGAGCTCTTCGATAACGATTTATACATGTTTATACAAAACCGATTCTCATAATTTTACTATACCGATACGCGAGGCGAGACTCTCACTCGACCGCTCCTTTCTTCTACATATATCTTCATCTCCTCTTCCTCTCCTTTTTCTCACTCAGGCTCGGGTAGCGCAACTTTGAGGCTTTGTCTTCGCGCACGAATTTTCAATCAGTTGGATAAAAACGTGTTTTTTGTCAGACCTATGCGAGAAAAGTTCATCGTTGCACATTACATATATATACATGTATAGAGAGATACATAAGCCGGCGAGATAAATTCAATAAATACTTGCACAAATATAGCTTTGTTTGCCTCACGCGTTCGATGCTCGGGCAAAATGAGTTCAGCAACACGCTACATTCAGAGAGAGAGAGAGAGAGAAAAAGACAAGCGATCGATCAAAATAACGTGATAGATCATCGCGAGAGCTCGCGCACTGTAATCACTCGTGAAATATGTGTGTTGACATGTGCCTGTGCGTTGTATCATCATCATTTATTGCATACGTCAAAATTTGCATTGCCTACAGCCAACCCTGGGAGTGGCGGCCTCGGACTCGGCGATGCTCTACGTCATCCTCAGCCCGGTCGGCTCGTACTTCAAGAGCCACGAGGCGGCCCGCGGCGTCTCGCTGCTCGCCGATCCGCGCTACACTCGAGCCTGGCCGGGCGGCTGCGGCGATCGCAAGATGGGCAGCAATTACGCGCCGACGATCCACGTGCAGAAGGAGGCCACGGAGCGCGGCCTGCAGCAGGTGCTCTGGCTCTACGGCGAGGACCATCAGATCACCGAGGCCGGCACCATGAACGTCTTCGTCTACTTCGTCAACGACGACGGAGGTGCGTGTCGCTACAGCTACTACATCTCTATCCATTCATTTTGACTTGAATACAATGATTTAATCGAAAACTGTTGACGAGCGCAGAAAAGGAACTGGTCACGCCGCCGCTCGACGGACTGATCCTGCCCGGCATCACGCGCAACTCCATACTGTCGTTGTCGCGCGACTGGAATCAGTTCAAAGTCTCCGAGCGAAGAATCACCATGACGGAAGTTTGCCGATTGCTGTCGGAAAATAGGGTAAGCTCGAAGCTCGATCGAGAGCAATCGATTGTGCACGATATTACGCTATTATGGGGGCTGTTATTGTAGTCTGACGTAAGCGCGCCTCGCTTATTATAGCGTCCTTGAATCGCGCTAATATATACGCACTATATTCGCGCGTGATAACATTTTGCCCTTAATCAATTTATAAACGAGTATAACGAGCGATAAGCTTTAGAGACAGGCGCTAAATTTTTTTCTCTCTCGGACGTGTGTTGCAGCTGTTGGAGTTTTTCGGCGCTGGAACTGCTTGCATCGTCAGTCCCGTCTCGTTCATTCAGTACGTGGATCAGGAGCTGTACATACCGACCCTGGACCACGCCGAGCCCATTCACAGGACGTTCTTTCAACGCTTGACCGAGATCCAGTACGGCTACGTCGATCATCCGTGGGCGACGCCCATCGAATAAGTACAAATTACGAACGACGCGATCTTTCCTCGCGCGTACT
Organism: Trichogramma evanescens; assembly: GCA_902732785.1. NCBI lineage: Eukaryota > Metazoa > Arthropoda > Insecta > Hymenoptera > Trichogrammatidae > Trichogramma > Trichogramma evanescens. The sequence continues at coordinate 65,460 of CACVKI010145460.1, read as the reverse complement.
GCCGATTTTTTCTTCTCTCTCTCTCTCTCTTTCTCTATTCTCTATATGTCTCTTTTTTAATTGCGAAACCCAAATTTGTCCGACAAAATGCACCAATTTGGCGATATTTTGATCGACTTAATACGACAATTTTTAATGAAATTATAGGCGTTACTACTTGTGCAATGTATATGTGTAGGAGATATTACCAAATGTAGATTTATAATTGTGTTGAATATAGATAAGTCATTATAATTGCGTTCATTCGATTTTTTTATTCACGAGTGTACATATAATCATTTTCAAATTCAAAAGCTGCGCGAAGACAAGCAAATTAATTTTATAAATATAAATGTTATGTTTTCTATGCTTCTCAACAAGAAAAAGCGTACAATAATACGACTATATAGTATTTAAGATAAACTTATAACTACGGTTCATATAAAGCAATGAACAATTGCTGAGGCAATGTTCGACTATTTTCTGTGATTACCGATCCAATCTAATAATATGTTTGCGTTAGAATTTTTTAATCCCTAAACGATAATGTTATTTTTCGAGAGATAAAGATTTTTAAAACCCCCTAGTATTTAAGAGTTAAAGATGTTCATAAATATACGTGTACGATATTTTTTTCGGGGATAAGTGCATTTTTCGTGCACGCTTGTGCAAATGAGCTTAAAATGACGTATCACGAATGCATACACGCATCGCATAGATGCATCGAAACGACGTATTGTTACGAGTTGTTTTTTTTAGAAATGGAATAATATTGTACACTTTTTTTTTAAAGAAAAAACACAAAACTTTGTTATTACTGTTTATTGAAGTTTTTGAAAATATTATGTAGTTGTTGAAAGAAACATGATACATTATTTCCTAAAAATAAATTGTTATATTTTATACTAAATATATGTCTTTTCATTCTATCCTGACAAATAATGATTATTATTTATTTATTAATAAATCGTTACAATGACCATGAGCACTGGTTTAAAATTGACCGGTGCCTCTCCGCTGCCATAAATCGTAAGATTTTGGTAGGTGAAAGTTTGCTTACGGTGCCACGCAGTCTTTAAAACTTTCTAAGATCACGGAATAATCAAACGGATTTGAATTTTCGATTTTGAAAAATATTACGCACCGTAATATTGTAAAAATTGGTAAATTAACGTCTAATTCGCGCGTACTATATACGCTCGATGCGTATAACACGAGAAAAAACATTAAATGTCATAAAAATTAACTCCACGTTTCAGAAAAAAAACTTTCTGCTACGTTTGCATGTGTTATCTGGCAGCTGTATAGGCGCGTGTCGACTGCTCCGATTCTAGCGTGTTCAATTTGCTGCCAGCTCGTTCTGCTGTGCTCACGCCACACGACGACGTTACAATCGCGCAAAAGTCAGTGTACGCTCTGTGGTGGTGTAAAAATGGCGAACATGATGAGGTGCAGCCTCAGAATCCTGTTGAGGAAACAGGCCCAGCCTCTGAGTTATCGAGTCAGGCTGACGGAGCTTTATCAACGAACATGCTTTCACACCAGCAGCCTGCTCGACGGTATGACATCGAATTTCCTTCGTTACGCTTTAGCGGGGCCCGTTTTACGCGCTCGTGTGAGGTTAGCTTTATCGCGCGCTCGTCACATATACATTAAACATTTGCCCTTGGCGAATTGACTTTTCGACTTGTGCTTTGCAACTGTCATGAATGAAAAGCTCGATGCGATTTTACGATATCAGCTTATCGATGCTTATTGATGATTGTCATCGTGTTTACGGTTCATTTTGTTGTATTTGTTATGCAACAAATGTACACACAGACTATGTATCTGTCAAAAATATCAATACTGGCATCCAATATTGCAAATCTAGAAATACATTTTTGTAATTTTTGGAAAAATTCAATGCTTTTATTAATTTTAGCATTAATTTATTTTAGTGGCAGGGAAAGAGCTAAATATGCCTGCTCTTTCCCCTACCATGGAAAATGGTACCATTGTAAAGTGGCTAAAAAAAGAAGGTGATTCTATCAGTGCAGGAGATGTAATTGCTGATATACAAACAGATAAGGCTGTGATGTCCTTAGAGGTTGACGACGATGCTGTTCTTGCAAAAATTTTAGTAAGATACTTATGAAGATAAACTAAATAGTTAATCTAAGAAGTTTATTACAATTTAAAATATATATTACAGGTCAAAGAGGGAACTGTTGCAAAAGTTGGTGATCTCATAGCTCTTACAGTCGAACAGGGTGAAGATTGGAAGTCTGTTGAGAGTCCTGCCGGAGCTGGAGCATCGTCAGCTGGTGCTTCGACACCTGCACCTTCAAGTTCTGCACCTTCAAGTGCTCCAAATGCAGAGCCTCCAGCTGGACAGTATGTGTTTTGTTAATATAAATGTATGTTACTTAATTTAACTTACTTATTTTTGTTGATCCATTTTAGAACAAACGTTAAAATGCCTTCATTATCTCCAACAATGTCCTCTGGTACTATTGTTAAATGGTTGAAAAAAGAAGGTGACAACATTGAGCCAGGTGATGCTGTAGCAGAAATTCAAACAGATAAAGCTGTTGTAACTTTTGAAATTGATGAGGAAGTTAAACTAGCTAAAATTCTGGTAAATATTGTCTTTTAGAATGATCTTAATTATTATAAAGGGGATTTATAGATAAGAAATAATTATATAGGCACCTGAAGGAGCGGAAGCTGAAGTGGGTGATCTCATTGCAATTGTTGTTGAGAGAGATTTTGATTTATCAAGTTTAGTAGTTCCAACAAATCTAAAAGGTGGAGATTCTAGTGCATCTGCTGCTGCACCAACTCCAGCTGCAACATCAGCTCCGTCTTCAACAGCGTCAAGAGCTGTTGATCAAACACCACCAAGTGGACAGTGAGTTATTGTTTATAAATTTCATTATTTCCATTTGACAAATAGTAAAAGATTTACTATAAATTTTCCAAAAATTTTAGAGTATATGGTTTAGCAGTGAAAAGATTGCTGGAGGAGTATGGTCTCAGTTCTGGATCTGTTAAAGGTAGTGGGCGACCAAATCGATTGCTCAAGGAAGATGTTTTGGCACACATCGCGTCAAACAATCTTCAAAAAGTTCCTCCTAAAACTGGTATAATTTTTTGTTTATATTTTTTTCTTTTCATTTATGAAAGCTTTGCGTTTAATAGGTTGGCTAAAAGCTTCAATTTAAGAAGATTTTTGTATTTTACCATAAATTATTTCCCACAGTATCTTCACCTACGGGAGGTGTATCGCAATCGGCGGCACCATCCGGACCTGCATCGAAGCCATCGGCAACGTGGTCGGGTGGTCCATCGACATTCGTCGACGGTCCAGTATCCAACATTCGTGCCGTAATCGCTAAACGACTTGGAGAATCCAAGAGTCAAATTCCTCACTCTTACGCGAGCATCGAAATCAACATCGATAAACTCAACGAACTCCGATCTAAATTGCGAACGGAGGACATCAAAGTATCCGTGAACGACTTCATCACCAAAGCAGCGGCACATGCGCTTCTAGAGTGTCCCGAAGTTAATTCATTGTACCAAAATGGAAAGGTAAAAATCAAAGCCACAGTAATATATATTTACTTGAAAAGTTAAATACATCGAGGGGTAAAATTTTCGTATTATTTTATTTAGCTTGTACCCCAAAACAAAGTTGACATATCGATAGCAGTATCGACGCCAACTGGCCTCATCACACCAATTGTGTTCAATGCATCATCCAAAGGTTTGTCCGATATCGCAAACGATATCAGAACGTTGGCCGGCAAAGCAAGAGATGGAAAACTTCAACCACAAGAGTTCCAAGGAGGAACCTTCACGTAATATCATTACGCTCGATCGATGCTTTTTTTAGTATTCAAATAGTACTAAAATTTTACTTTTGTGCTTTTAGGATATCAAATCTTGGTATGTTCGGTATCAAAGATTTCAGTGCCATAATCAATCCCCCTCAAATCGGCATCCTTGCCGTAGGAACGGGCCGCGAAGTTCTCGGTATGCGATTAGCTTGTATCTCTTAAACATTGAAGCTAAGAATATCTCGACTCATAGCATCAAATTAATTTTCTGCAGATTCGTCGTTGCAAACGAAAACGATGATGACAGTGACGCTGTCGTACGACAGACGAGCGATAGACGACGATCAAGCCGCTGACTTCCTCGCCGTGCTGCAAGCCATGCTGCAGGATCCATCGTTTTTAGCCGTAGGTAGAGCCCACTCGCTCAGAGCTCGACACGAGTGAGAGAGACGAGTCCGGCGTTAAAAATCGGTGAGATTGTTAAATGAATTTGGAATTTGACTAATTTTTTTGCCCTTGTTTGGTGTGATTTTTAGCACGGGAAAAAGCGATACAGGCGCATGCTATACTAAATCTGTAGCGTGCCTCCTACGACACGGCATGAATTTTTTTCATGTTAATAATGTTTTGCCCAAACAAAAGAGAAAACAGGTGATTGAACTCCCATTTATGTTTTAATATTCCTTCTACTAAATTATTGCGTGACTAATTAATTCAGCACTTTATTGCACATTCAATTTTACGACTTCGCTAAATGGACGCATGACTCACTTTGTAACTTCTCGATTTTTCATTTCAGGTATTGACAGAAAAAAAATCACGACTGCCTCGCAATCGAATCACTGTACAAATAACCCCAACAGAAAAGCTTGTATAGATATGCACATCATGGTCGGAAGCTCTGCATTGTGAATTTGGAGCTTGTGTTACCGTACCTACTCTTAGCAAATACGTTATCTAGTTTATCTAATGTCAATTTCATCGTGTGTCCGATTCAATGAGTTGATCTCTCTTTTTACTTCAGCGCTCGTCAGGATTTTCACGCTAGTTTAATCATCAAAATATCAGTTCAAGAAAAGAAATCGAGTTCGACTTGCATTAATCGGTACATGGTCTTTTTATTGGCGTTGCTACAAGAACTAAAAGTTGTACATTAAATGCGACTGCTTTTTTACGAACACGAGAATGTCATTTCAACTGATTAATGAAAAAAAAAACAAACGTCAATGTGAAACGACATCGGTATTGTTATTTTATCTTTGATTCATGCGTAAAAAATAATTCAAATTTATTTTTGAACTAATTATCACAACCTGATTGATCTTATTAGTTGCAATTTTTTAAGTTACCGTTCGCTTTAACAATAAAGAGACGATCGTGTTAGTCTGAGACTTGTTAACAGTGAAATTAGATGAAATTGTTAGTTTAATCAAATATATAATTAAATTGATTATATACATACATTTATTTATGTGAATGATGCAAATAGGAGAGGACAATGTGAAATAACTGTGGTTTAAAATTTTCAGCTCTTGTATTGTTGAGAATATGTCCAGTGTGTAAATAATAAATTTATCCTTCACAGTTACACATGATGGTGTTTTTATTTGTGTATAAATTTTAAAAAATTCACGGAAACATCATTTTTTAAGTTTATTTATTAATAAAATTACACTAAATACACTTTACATACATTATACTATTCACTTTATAGTATTATTATGGTATGAATATCATAGAGCAATCAAATGCTCCTTCAGGCACATATACATTTTGCATTTGACAGAACATCTTTAGACAATTTTGCCTTGGTTTCTTTGTTACTTTTTTTGGATTTAATCGTGCAAAGTTTTTTTTTATTAAAAAGGTATAAAAGTCGACGAGTCCAACGCTTAGTATACATACGTCATAGTAATACTTGTAGTAGTAATACATTTTAAATATTTACGAATCTCAAGAATGGAAAAATACATTACTTTATTTGATTAATACACGATTGAGCTTAAATTTTTGTAAAACGTATATTTACAATTTACATTTTTTATTGGACAGGTGATAAAAGTTTCCAAAAATAAGTACAGTTTATAGATTTTCGTAGAAAAATTACAAAATATTGCTTTTAAATGCTTCATCTTGTAAAGTACTATTGTCGACGTAAATTGCACAATTTTCAGACTATTATTGGAATGTTTTCACATTAAAAGTTCTTATAGAATATTTTGTTAAAATGTTCGTCAAAAGTATTAAGTTTATCAAAAGATTAAAAATTATTACAAGCAGCTAATAATAGTATAACATGTATTTTACATTCTCGCACAAGCTTTAAAAATCATATGTACAATTGATAAAAAAATCACGTTAGCTTCATTGAATACATTTTGAATTAAGATTCTTAATCTATACAATGCAATCCTTTGGAAATGAGCAAATAAAATTAACAGGCTGAATAACATATCTGATAATTTTTTAAATCATCTTATAATTGGAATTTTATGAAATCCTAATGATTTGAAAAGTTCTTATGTAAGATTTTCTGTGCAGCGCGAATCAAAGGACATAGAGTAGATAGTTCGGCACAGTTGTCAAGAAAATTGTGAGCTAAAAGTTCATTAGCGGAAGCCCTATCATCAACTTCAACAGCTAAGCATCTTTCCAAAAAATTTTGAAATTTGGGACTCAATGTTTCCCAACTTGGTACACTAGGTTTACCTATAGCTGCTATTAGATATAAAGCTCTGAGAGGAGTTTCCTTCATATATGGTGGTTCCCCTTCAATCATTTCAATCGCCATGATTCCTAGTGACCAAATATCAACTTTTTTACCATACTGCTTTCTTGTAACAACTTCTGGAGCCATCCAATATGGTGTTCCTACCATTGTGTGTCTCTTTTCATCACCTACAATATTTGCACAAAAACCAAAGTCTGTGATTTTTACAGACCCATCCATACCAAGAAGAACATTATCTGATTTAATATCTCTGTGAATAATTCCCTTGGAGTGCAAGAAACTCACACCTTTGAGCACTTCACAACACACAGCAGCTATTTGTGCTTCTTTCATTACAGTTTCTGTCACAACGTCTGTTAATGGACCGCCATCTAAAAGCTCCATTACTACCCATAAATGATCGTTGACTAGATAAGAATTCAAGAAGTTCACTAAGTTTGGGTGTTGGAATTTTTTCAAAACTTTGATTTCTGTCAGCATAAGCTCTTTTTTAAGCTGTTTGGTCAAATCAATATCCTTAATGGCTACTCTTTGTTGATTAGTTAAATCAGTAGCAATAAAGACTGTACCAGAACAGCCGGCACCAACTTCTTTACTCTTGTCAAATCTTGACTGAGGATCATCTTTATCACAAATTTTTCTTAGTTCTGCATAAACTTCTGCATCACTCATAGAGTCATCAGCAGAGTTTCGTTTTCTTCGTAAAATTGGACTTTCCTCTTTTGGTTCAGCTTTAGTCTCAACAGGTTTATTGCCATTTCTATCTTCTGGTAATAAATCGTAGTCATCTACCTGACAGTTGTTGAGATCTTCAAGAATTTCTGTAAATGTTTTTTCCTTACGTTCAATATATTTTCTAGGTGCTGGTTTAGGTGCTTTTTTCCACTTTGGGGGTAATGCTGGTGGTACTTTACGAACTTGACTATCTGTAGAACTGGCAGACGTAGATCCATCAGAATCCCTCTCTTTATTGAATTTTCTTGCTAATATTTTATCTATTTCTAACGACTCTTCTTCGATGATATCTGCAGTAAGGAATGGCTTGAAAATTTCCTCTTGAGGTGTTGGCTTCTTCTTGATGGAGTAATTATAGAATTTGATGGCTTGAAGTGCAGCATCTGGATGTTCATTTTGCTCTGACTTGCTAATCTGGGTATTTAGCAGTCGTATCCAAGAATCAGGTAAACCTTCCAACTGTCCGGTCTTTTCATTTTTACTCACATGAAATTCGTGTGAGACATTGGTTGGCAGGCCAATTTCGCCCACCGTGTCTACCGATTGTTGGCTGTGATGTTTTTTCTTGGAGAAAAATTTGACGAGATTCAAACTCATATTGTTAGTAGTGATAAAGCACGAATTGTTCGATAAAAAAAAAAAAATAGATTCAATTATCTCTCCTTAATGAGCCGTTGATATAATTCACTCGGTGGCTTAGAACGAAAGAATAAAAGAAAAAAAGATCGATAATGAGTGATTAAGCATCGAAATCTTTTAAAAATCGTGTACAGTGGATTAACGATGAGCACGCACACACACGTCACACGCACATTACAGGCACTTAAACTCAGCGAAGTGAAGATTCTCTCGGTGGTCGGTAATTATTGCACGACAGACTACGATAACACGCATATATACACAAACGATAGGACGGATATTTTTCTTCTATTTGGAGCGAGGTGTTTTGAAGCAACAATGACAGCGACTGCACAAACGTAATTTCAGCAGCGGCGATGCCATCACGCCCATGTCCTTCTATCTCGTTATTACAAGTAGTATGCAATTACGCGTATATGTGCATATGTCCGCGTCTCTCTATCTATCCGTCTTGCTCTTGACCAAGCGACGATATACTCTTGAAAGATGACGGCGACGTCGACGACGACGACGCTTTCCTCCTCGCTGGATAATATCAACTTTGTAAGCGTAGCAGCACCTCGCTGTACGGAATATTATCACTCGGCTCTCGCGTGTGCGTTATTGCTCTCGGCGAATCGCGCACAGGCTGTGTTCTTCTCTCTCTCTCTCTCTCTCTCTCTTCGTCCAAGCGTGTGCGCCTATAACTCTGCAACAATATAAGAGCGAGAGAAGAGATGAGTTTTAACGTACATATACGAGTTAAAAGAATTTGTATTAATCACATTCGATTCGCACCTATACAGCCGCACACGTATGCATGTATACACAAAGTGTCATATGCGATACATACGTGCGCCGCGTAAACGCATTATTGTGTCGATATAGGTATATGTATACAGGTATATATCGAGTGGAATGTCAATGCCTGTTTTTCTCGCGATATTGCGTTGGCTCAGCTCGAGAGCCGTTGTTTAGATCGATCGTATAATTTTTCGTAAATAACTCACCGCACCAGTGTAACGTTAACATTATTGGACGCCGACCTGGGCGAGGATTATTGGCTTCGATACGAGTGCAATATAAGGTTATGCAGACTCCGAAGTTGACGACGACTACGGTGGGTGTCGAGGGAGAGCGAAGATGTGTGAAACGCACAACACACATCTAATATCAAGCGGAAAGCGAAGAGAAAGAGAAAGGAGAGTTCAAAGTGGCAGCAGCAGCAGTAACAGTAGGAGCAGTAGCAAGCAGCACTAGCTAGCAGTAGCGAGCTGGCCAATGTGTCGATGCGACTTTATACGGAGTCTCTGTTGGTATAATACATGATACGAGTAAATGTAAGCGTTTTTCTACACTCGAGTACGTAATTGCGTGTGTAATGTAAGTATGTATGTATGTACGGTCTTGCACGCATGTATAGTGGATGAATATATAAAGCCACTGATCGTGTCAGCTTTGGAGTGGAGAAGGAGCCAAGAGAGCAGAGAAAGAGAGAAAGAAAGAAAGAAAGAACGTACGTTCGGAGCAGCGCAAATAAGGTCGTCGAGTGACTTATTATCAGCAGTCGCGAGCACAATGATATTGAAAAATTTTATATTATTTATATGTATCGCACTCAGTCATTACCTTGTATAATTTGCTCGATATCGTGACGAAGACTGCGCTGCGTGAATCGACGAGCTCTGCGCGCGAAAGCGGCGATCACTCGCGGCCGAATGAGCTCTCGGATCCCTCGCGATTAATGCACCATGAGTATCAGAGAGCAGTAGCACCGGACTTCGGTGATAAGCCTGATATTATGCGACATATATGGTATATCGCACCGTATAACGAATACACTCGACGCGCGACAACCAAAAGTCATGTATAAATTAATATACTCTTGAAGAAGAAGAAGAAGTAAAAATGTTTTATTTTATTTTTAAGTATATAAAGTATGTATTTTTGTGATAGCTGCACGACGAGCTCTCACGCGCGGCTAGTAGCAGCATATGTGGTATATATAACGAGAGAAGAGCGTTGATAATAGTGTGGTGACCTCCCACACCGATGAATCGGCGGCTATATAGGCTGGCCGCTACGAAGCGACGACGAGTATGACGACGACTCGAGCTCGACTCTGCGTCGTCCGCGCGATGTTGTAAGAAGAGAATTGCTCGTAGTCGTCTTGTTTATTTGTACAGGACAGACAGCTGCTCTCAGACAGGAGGGGGACGACGATGACTAGTACACGACATTCGATACATACAAGAAGGCATTTCATTGCATGTGTGAACAACACACGGGCCACATGCAGTGCGACGAGCACACGCACAAAGCGAGCCCAGGCGCGCCGCGCGTAATTTTCAAAATTCGAAGCCAAATTACAACACGAGCTCGTCCGAAAATCATTAATCGATACCTATTGAATCTTATCTATTAGAGGGGAAGGGTAAAAACGTCGTTAGATAGACGACAAATATAGATTTCGCTTGGTTCAATGATAACTTGATGGGTCGATCGTTTTATTTTATTTTATTTTTTTTTTTGTATAACAAAGAGACCGGGGAATAACCCGGCTCGTCGATGCGCGCACCTGTTTAAATTACTTAAACTATTAAAAATACATTCAACATTTTTGCGTAATAAACTTTTTAAAAAGTTAAATACAATTTGTAACAGTGTATACAATTATAACGATATATAGATTACAAATTCTGTATAATAAATATATTATATTATGTTCTCAAAAAAGATTTTGGCAATCGTCGCGTTACAAACGCGTTTCGTGTCCTTTGCTCTCTACGCAACGTAATAATCTTCGCCACTATTATTGCACTGGCAAGCTATAATATATTATAAGGTATCTTCATCGAAAATTTATTTACACGGTATAAAAAAGAAAAAAAAGTAATAATCACGCAAGATCACACGCTGTTTGATCGATATCGACTGTGGAATGTGTTTAGCGTCGAGTTGAATACTTCATATAATATATTAATTAAAAAAAAACACACTAATATAAATCCAGTCTTTGAGTTCACAAATTGGCTCACACACGTTCACGTATATTATCAGGCAAATAATATTTATGCGTATATTCAACTTTGGGCAAGTGGCGTCTCTTTCGCGGGCTCCGCCAACTGTTGGTTCGATTCGGCCAGCTGCTGCTGCTGCTGTACCGCCACATTTTGCTGGCTTCCCTGATCGAGCGAGTAGCTCGACTTTTCTCTTTCCTCGCTGTCCTCCGCTGCAGCTATCGAAGTTTCCTTGCTGCTGGCCAACGAGGCGTCGTCCTCGGGCTTGTTCAGTACCGCGACGTTGACGTCGAGCTGCTGATGCAGGGGTCGATCGTGGCTCAACTCTATGGCACTGATGGCGCGCAGCTTGATGCTCTCTTTGACGGGCGGCTCTCTTTGCTGTTCACCTCCGGTGCAGGCGATGTCGGGTGTCGAGCACGTTAGCTCGTTGACCTCGCCGATGTTGATCTTGAACTTGGTCAAGTCGACGTTGTCCGCAGGCAGAATCTCCTTGGAGCTGAATTTGCGATTGAGCACGTGCTCGTGCTTGCTGTGATCGTGATGATGGTGATGGTGATGGTGATGATCGTGATCGTCCTCGTCCAGGGTGGCCCAGCAGCAGGTCGAATTGTTGCAGGTCTTACTCTGGCAGCGTATGAGGCACTCGGTGTTCGGGTCCAGGTACGGTTTCATCTGCAATTTCACATGCGTTATTTTGTTTCGCCGATCTCCCTCAAAAATAATAATATAATGCGTATTTGTCGCTTACGTTACTGAATTCAGGCTGAATGGTCACGTGCGTTATACCCATTTCAATGAAGAAACTCGTAATCTGATCGGTAATTCTCGCGCAGACCTGCGAAAACAAAAGTGATTCGTTGTTATGAACGATTTTTTTTCAACTACGTGTGAAAGATCACGATCCATGTATATCATACCGATGGGTCCGCGTAGATGATGTGGACCGTGGAAACGACTTTCTCCCCGTTGAGCTGCCACACGTGCAAGTCATGCACGTTCACGATGTCGGGAAAAGCGGCCAGCAGTTCTTTTTGCAGCAGGTCGATGTTTATGTGGTTCGGTATTGTCTGCAGCAGTATCATGCCGGATTCTTTCACTGCGCGCAAAAATTACAACGATTTGTTTTTTTAACGAGTTCACTTATTATACAGAAATTGAAAACAAAAAGTGAGAGCGAGTGAGCGAGAGACTAAACTGTATTTGTAGCTGAGAGCCATGACGAGAACCGAGGAAATGATGGCGAATATGGGATCGATCTTGGCCGCCAGATCCGACTGTTCGAGATACATGTACATGTGGACGAGACCCGCGTCGGCGATTATGAGCAGACAGCCGAGGACGTCACGGCACATCTCCTGCCAGCCTTGGCCCATCGGCTGCTTGAGCGGGCTGCGCCTCGTCGCGCTGTCCATGCTCACGTCCGTCCCATTGGATTTCGACAGGTTTCTGCGAGCATAATAAACATCACGAATTTGAATCTCTTGTTATGAGTAATGGCGCGCGTCAACATTATTAATTCATCGTGGCAACGATCTCGCGCGCGCGCGAGGAAACGATAATTCATTGATACAATGCCGAGATGCCGAGATACGGCAGCTGCACACGTGTTTACCTCTTGAGAATGACGTTGCCGTCGCTGGTAAAGTGCAGAAAGATGCCCTGATTGAAGGTGTAGCCGCCAATGAGGAAGTAGCAGATGGCATTGAGGAGGACGCCGGCCGCGCCGATGCTCATGACCGTCAGCGGATAGTGCATCGCGTCCTTGTGGATGACGTGCACGAGGACCGACATCGAGTCCACCAGTATGGAGAAGCAGAACGAGGCCAGCAGCACGCAGCACACCAGCATAGTGACGGTGTCGATGCGCGCCCAGCCGAACGTGTTCTTCATGCGCTTCTCCGAGCGCGTTTGCTATTGAAAATATACCAACATTAACATTACGAATTTGTCTGCTTTTAAAAATCTTTGAAATCATTCATCTTACTTTGGCTTTTTTCTTGGCTACGACTGCTTTGCTGTTGGCAGTCGTTTTTGCGTCCAAACTGTTGGACGACGACTTGATCGATGCCATCGAGCCCTTGCCGTTCTTCTCGACGCTCTTTTCCGACTGAAATCATAATTCACGCAATTATGTAACGAGAGTGGAAATTGTTTTATCGATTCAATTTTGTAATATTTTAAAAAAAGAGCACTTTGAATGTCGAGCTCACCTGATCCTGCGATTTTTCCGAAGCGGATACGACGGCTTTATTGGTCGATTCGGCAACATCCAAACTATTGGACGACGCTTTCAAAGAAGCCATCGAACCTTGGCAGCTGTTTTCATTGTCATTCTCGTACTGTAAAACAACGAAAAACAAACAAACAATAAGAACGATTTTGATTCATTTTACATACGAAAATAATATTGCATTCGATTGTGTGATTTATTTATATACATTAAATATACTGTGTGCAATTATCTACCAGCGAAATGTTTCCTCAGCATTAATCATCGGGCGAGTATAAAAAAAAAAATAAAAAAATAAATGGAAAAATGAACGGAGCCGCGATTGGCATTGTTGTAATCGGCGAACTTTTATTCCGCGCTGAAAGCGGATCGACGGGCAGTAAATACGATTTTGTAGCAGATCGTTTGGCGTGTACATGCGCATAAATCGTTGTAATTGGCAAAAATTGAAAAGAAAAATAATCTCATCGAAGAGAAGAGAAAATGTGTAAGCAAGAAAAGAGCTCATCTCCGCGGTACGTCGTAAATAGGCGCGTCTAATGATAAGCGTACTGCGCGGACATACATGTAAGTTCGTCGCGCAGTGAAAGTGGAATCGTGTCGCGCGCGCGTGTTGCGTGCGTCAGGCAAAATCGGCGCGAAAACAAAGTCACCGAGGCGAGAACCAAAATGCACTTACCGTCTCCTATGATGCGCGTTCATTTCTTATCGAAATTATTATAGAAAATCACTCGGACGTGTTTGACTCGAATCCTTGCATATATCTCTTGCAACGCGTGCAGACGTAGTAATAAATTAGCGCCGCGCGCGCACCCGTGTACTGCATAATAAATATCGAGTCACGCATTAGAATATAATAAAAGTAATCTCACCTTGATCGAAGCTATACAGCCGAAGAGCGAGACGATGTTGCAGACCATGTGATAGGCGTTCATGCGCAACGTCAGACAGTGGGTGATGTACGTGGCGATGATGGCCACGACGAAGTAAGCTACGGTCAGCGCCAGCACGATGTACAACTGGACCGGGCGCAGCTTTCGGAACCACTCCTTCACGGCCATGTTTGCTTTTTTTCTGTTTTTTTTTTTCAATGCGTCGCTTCTTATATTTCGCTACTACCACTGCTCGAGCGATTGATATTTACTTCGTGATGTACTGCGTGCGAGTGATTATCCTGTGAAAAAAAAAGTACAAACGATATTTATTTAAAAATACATCGCGTACACGTTGGCCAATGCGAGGATTTATATAAATCTAAATTGTTGAATCGCACCCAAAGCCACGATAATAATATATGCATCGCAGGTAGCTGACCCGATTTCGGACCAAGTGTCATAATGTAATTGTTGTACATTATATATAATTACATCATCGCCGCGACGACGCGAGCACAAACGCGACGACGAATTACATAATGCGGGCCTAATGCCGCTGTGCGCTCGCCGCTTACCGATCTCCGATGGGTAAATAAACATTGACATTGACTTTGTTGTCGCGGCTAAGTGCAACAATTTAATTGTATTACATATAACAGATAATCGTTCAGGTAGTCGCTTCCTTTGGAAAATAAACTACGCGCACATGTGCGCACGGCTGCACACACTCGTCGATCGATTGTCTCTCGCGCAGTTTCGTACTTTTATCGTTAAAAAATTCAAGTGACGAATTATAATACTTTTTTTTTAAATATCTTGTACGATATAGAAAAAAAAGAAAGGATATCACGGAAAATTTTAACACATTTTTGTTCGCCGAAGCAGTTCTCGTCGCGGCGCGTTTGTGTACATGTGCTCGCGCGCAAGCCTCGCGAAACAGTTTCGTTCGATGAAACTCATATTGCAATGCCGATTTTTCCGATAAAATCGTTATTACACACAGGTTGTTCGCACGATTAATCGTCTTTTATGTAATATCCAAACCTCTTGATTTTTCATGCATTACCGAGAAAATTCATGGAAATAATTAAAAGTATATCGCACGCCGGTCAAACTACGGAACGCCGCGCACGCAAATGAAAATACAAACTACTATGTACTCGGACGATTTTGTATTGCAACATATTTTTTTTTTTTGGAAAATTGAGTCACAAATCATTGAGCTTTATATGTGCGTGGTCGCCTAGTCAACGCAGCGAGACTTGCTCCGCGCTTTTCAGCTAATTGCATTGTGCTCTTGCTGCTACACACGCGCGTTTCGATCGATAAATCCGGAGGCACGAGGTGCGTTTTCGCAGAATGTCAACAAAAAGTAAAAATTCCATAATAACGACGATCTGTGCAATAAATGTCGAAATCGGCCGTAGCTGCATTCGCGATCTTATCACTTTGCAAACACTCGTCTCGTTAAATTAAAAAATATATATTTAATAAAAATCTTTGCACGCGATTGAAAAAGAAAATCGTTACCATTTGAACGTCGAACGAGGATGAATACACGCAGTCCGGTGTGTATAATAGTCGTATTATATATAGAAGCTGCGCGTAATTTATAAAGGAACTGCTCTGCACTCGTCGATCGCTCGACGTCGTCGTCGTAATTCGCATATTATAATACGCCTGCACCGCAGCAGTAGTAGCGCACACGTCGTTGCGCGCCCATAGCCGATAGGCTACTGACACTTGCGTGCGTGCATACAACATTATTATGTGAGTCTCTCTCTCGCGTGGCGGCGGTGCAGCAGCAGCAGCAGCAGCAGCAGCTAGCCCCGTGCAGCAACAAAACTCAGCTCGGCTCTCGATTCGAGTTCACACTGCACCGTCGCGTCGATATCATTTTCGATAATTCTAGACGATCGTGTGCAGCATTTATTTGTATTGTAAATAAGTGTAAAATACACGACGCGGGTGATCGCAACCCGTAAGAATTTTTCCTGCGCCTTGATCTTGGTAAATTTTCGGAGCTCGTAATTCCGCTGTAACCGTTATCGTGAGTCGACGAGATCCTTACAACAATACGCCGATTCGATCGATCAAATGGTTTTTTCGCTTTACACGATCGTTTGCAAAGGTCGCGGGCGCAAAATTCAATTATGAATCGAAAAACTTGAACAATTAAAGCCGATAATATGAGAAAAACTGGATTAACACCTGTCGCCTTGGCGAGAGATTCTCTGCGCGCGTCTTGTAGTAAGTATGCATGCGCGCGTGTTAAACGTTCGACACATACCACACCCATATAAACCAGTTTTATTAGAACAATCGTGTGCAATCTTTGATTTTTAATGAGCAACCTGTCTCGCGGAAGAATGCGAAGAAAAAAAAGTAATCTAGACTAACGTTTGCGCGTGTCGTTCATAAACATATGAATGAACAACTTTTATTATTAATTTTCCCGCGATGCCGAATCACGAGTTCTACGCTCGCTTCTACTACGATTGTCACTCGCAAATTATTCAATTATTTTTGTTAATTTTCAAAGTTTATACTCTGTTAAATTTATCGCACATATTTTCTTAATTAAAGTCTTATTTCCATTCGTTTATCCCGACACCAAGATTTCGCAAAGATTTATCATCGAGTCTGCGCGCGAATAAGCTATCGATTAGCAATAATCATACGAAATAAACACATCGACCGAAAGCCAGAGAAATAAAATACAGAGAAAGAGAAAAAAAGAAGAAGACGAAGTAAAAAGTCGTGTGTATGGCTCTTGGAAGCTATAGTAGCTCTCTCATCCCGAGGACTCGTACTTATGTACCCATGTGATTTTCCACGTTTGTCGCCTGTATCTACGACTGTTAAGATCTGTAATTACATTCGAGTATTGTCCATATACTTAGTGGCGTACAGACACATGCATTTACGTAAGTAGGTTCGAGCGAGAACGTAATTAATTTATGGTCAATCGTATACACGAGCTGGTAAAACATCGGTACTTGCGGATAATTAATTTGAAAAAAAGTATCGAGGCGCACTCGTACACACACAATTGTACGCTTGTAAATATTCAACAGATCGCCGCTCGCATCGAGAGAAGAAGTTACAAGAAGAAAAAATTATTTGTCACTCGTTTAAAACTAGATACACGTATTATAATCTCGATGTACTAGAAGCAGCTTGCGTATATTATATTATGCTGCTGTGTATGCGGCATTTAATAAGCATCGCAGTGCGATGATCGTCGTCGTCGTCGCTATATGTATTATACGCGCACCGCACCACGGGCCTTATCGGATCGTTAAAAATCATCATCTGCCGACCCGGAGTAGTCTTGTATTCATATACACTTGTGCCGGCTATGTATACGTGTGCGTAATCGGCGACGGGTTATGATTGTATTACATCGTGTAGTAGTGTATGTATACCGGCGCGGTGAACCCGTGTGCTACGAGCATTTATTTTGTTAAACTCGTTGAACTGCGCAATTATATATAAGCCACATCGTGTGCTGCGTCGACATAGTCAATTGTAAAATAAACTACAATATTTCTTTCTATTTGTACCTCGCGCGCGCGATATGATTACTTTCCATGTATATAATATATGCCCAAGCCCGGATTATAAAAATCTGAAACTTCGTGTGTAGGATTGTAATGGCTTTTTTGTTTTTACACGTGACGAGTAGCGCACGAAGATTAAGAAACTCGAGATAGGAGGACATTCGTGTATCATAATGGCAGCTCGTTATCTCGCATGGCACACGCGGATTCGTTATAACGTATAAGGTATGTACGTATACGCGATGGTGCAGGAAAAATCCGAGTTCGCGGTTGGTGCATTATATGCGACAACTATGCGTACTGTAATGTTTCGGCTGCGAGAAAGAGATTGTCGCACTGCATCGAGGATCCTTACGAGCGCGTATTTATTATACGATGCTGCAACTGTTATACGATCATCGTCGCGATATATTACGAGTGTTACGCGCAAGAGACAATAGTGTTATGCACGTCCGGGCACAGCATCTCAACGACCTCTGCGCGTGAAAATGGTCCATATCGCGAGAAAAGGTCGTTCTCGATTGCGGCTGCGTTGATTCGTGAAAAATCGGTTGGGAACGACAAAAAATTGACTAATATAGCTCGAGTCACCCGATGAAGGATCTGATTAACGATAATATCAGGGAAAATTGCTGATTTCTTCTTTTTTTTGCTGCGTAATAGACGAAAATGAGTTATTTGCAGTTTCGGGCCGATTCGTGCGCCACACTCGATCGGCACGGACGATCTTGAGGGCTTCGAGGTGCCTCGTTATATTACCGCGATGTACATGCGACACGATCTTCGCGGACGCGGCGCCGCGCATCACGTATGCATGTCTTGTATGTGCAGTACATGCACGAGTGCAGCAGCGGGATTTTCGTCTGTCAAGGCAATTTTAAGTCACGAAATTCTTCCCGGGGCATATTAAGCGAAAGTGCAAGGCTGATGCTCAAGGAATAAACTCGGCTCGGAGCTGCTTGCGACAATGTGCGCGCTCGCGCGCAATTATATATTATACTTGATTTTTGTATGATTCGTACTACAGACGATCGATTTTTTGTCAAATATAAGGCGCGCTAATGGATATTTACTTGAGATTTTTTTCTCCGCGAAGATAAAGAAAAATGATAAATCGATACGAGAAGCCGGGCTGAACGAAATAATGCACGAATTTTGTACAGTCTGATAAATTCGATGCAATTAAGTAAACCGTGCCGAGATAACATTAAAAGACTTGATTAAAATAAAAATAGATAACAAGGTGAGACCTGTAAGAGAGTATCACTTTTTGGAAACCACGTGTTGAACCTTTGATATAATATAAAATTAACAGCTATGAGGAATATCAGTATCGGTGTTAATTATTAAAAATGCCTCATTGCACAGGAATTCACATAGAAGCTGTAAAATGTGCAATGCTTTTCACAGCATCGTGCTCAAATTACGAAAAAAAAACCAATTTTGTTTACCAACCTTCGATATCGTCAATGACGAGCTAAGACCATCATCTTTTGTCGAACTAAAATCAGCGATCTCCAATTTGCTCAAAGCTCATGGAGCACGAGCCAGTCCGGTAATCGGTGTTTTTTGTACTTATTAAAAGTGTGTCTTTATTTTAACGCGCACTCACTCACATGCTCGTTGTTTCGATCTAAAAAAAAATAAGCGCGGCACACAGCACAACGACGAAAGTGTCTCGGTGAGCGTGGCGATCGACGTTTACTCATCGGCATCGCCAATAGCAGTGCGTCTCGAGGAGAACGCGGGGTCCGAAGCAGCAGCAGCAGCAACGGCAACGACGACGACTTGCCGATCGCGCCGAGTGTTTCGAACACCCGCGCGCGCGAGCGAAGCGAGAGTCTATAAGATAAGACTTTTGCTGTTGTGTGTGTGTGTGTGCGTCGTGCACATTTATTACACATACTTTTACAAGCGCACAAGACACACGAGTGCGCCGAGACCAGAGTGAGAGAGAAAGAGATTTTATCGTTTGCCCTCGGCAGATTATATAAATATATCAGTCTATATATGTGTTCTATAAGAATGTTTATTCTATTCAACAGGTGCGCGTCTACACTCCATATAGCAATCGTTGCCGAGTAATAAGCGTGCCTATGAGTGAATCTCGTGTGACTTATTATACGCTGAGGCATGCGTACGCGAGGCTGAAAGCACAAGTCGATAGATTATCGAGCTCCAATGTGATCGTTTTGATGTGGGACATGCGGCGCCGCGTAGTATCCTAAAAGATCGGTATCGCGATCGAGCTTGAGATGCGGATAAAATGCATCTATATAGCCACGCGTCGAGATCAATGGTTCTTCGGGTATAAAGTTTAAATTTGTTTTCCTCTCAAAATGAGGAAAAAACATCGAGACATATCAATGTTCTCTTCTTCAAGTTCTATCATTAATTTAACAACCGTGGCTGCTAGCTGAGAATCGGCAGGATTTATATCCTGCGCCAAATAGTCTCGGATGCGTAAATATTTTACGTACATAGACATATTTACTTAGAGTCTGCCAAATGCAATGCCACTTCCGACTCAATTAATTTTCGTGCATAATATTTGCCACGAGCCGCGAGAACTTTACAAGTTTCTGAGCCGCAAGCACGCGCGATCACTGAGTATGGAACGAAGAAAAAATTGCTTGTCCGATCGACTTATGAAACATTGAAGATTCAAATGCAGTTCTAGGATATGATCGGTAGTTGAAATTAAGAGTATAAAACCTTGACCGTGACTACGAATAACTCGATTCATTTGTCTCGAAATTGTGCCTCTTTCTTTTGCCGATTGAAAAATTGTTGCTCCACTGGCCAACATGCATCTCTTATTCTTCTCTCGAGCGAATATACGCACCCATAGATATTCTAAGATTGAGTATAATTGAACGGTCAACAGCGAGATCGCTACGATGTATCGAGCTCAATTTCGTCGCGTCGACCCATAACGTATGCAAATCTTTCTCCTTAATGCTTTACGGTATACACGACTATACTTACATAGCTGATAGACATTTTCGGCTCGTTCCCCATCGCCGGGCCAATTAATATGATCTATGGCAATTAACGATCGCTCATTATGGCGAGAGTACGAGATACGGGATGTAAACTTTCATGCAAGCCTAATGAAAATATGAATGAACTGTGCTTGAATTTCTATATAAGTTATTATCGATTCATCATCCTACTGATATGATAAGCAGTATTCGTACTGACGACAAATAGACGATTGCACCGGTTCTGGCTTGAAAAATAGGAAAATTTTGTTGACTCGTATGCATCAAAGCTTCATTAATTTTTAATTTAACGATGTACTCTATCTTTGGCCCTCATAAAAAATACTCGACATTTTATAACTTGATTTTGGTCGACAAAAAAGTTTCTTAGGCATGAAAGGGCCATTAGAACAGGTCTACTAATCAATAGAGTAAAATTTTTTCCACGTTTTATGGGCATGTTACTATTTTGCCTGGGGACAAAGCAAACGAGGTTTTCTCTCTTAGACCTTGTTTTACGAAGAGAGAATTTTTTCCAAAAATATGGTAATATTAACCTAATAATAGAGACTAAAGCAGAGGCATACCGTTTAATGGATATAAAATACTTTTAACTTTTTGCACTTGATCTACCCCTTGATGCAAGCACCCAAAACCGGCCCGTAGCCACAATTATTTCAACTGCATTTGCCCTGAAAAATCAGTCTTTGATCAAAATCATCGAGGCTGAATTCTTGAATTGAAAATCGAATCAGAAGTGCAATAGAAAAATTTCCCAGAAAAAACCTGTTGGCCTATTCCAACCCATTCACAGTGCCAACTATTCTGTTGTAAGCGCCACTGTAAACAATTATGCGTGCAAAGCCATGAATTGTGTAATCGTGTATTTTCTAGCTTATAATGATGATTTTTATTTCATATTAATAGTCCTTTCTCGGTATTATTTTTCAATTAAATTAAAAGTATTCTTATTTACATTCAGCTGTGTATTTTGAATGTAACATATAGCATAAGCGAATAGTTGGCGTTTTTTTTTTAATGTGAATCTTTCATATAAATTTAACTATGTATAATAGATGCAAGTCAAAAATATTTTCTGCAAATTAAAGAAATACTTATTTATTTTACCAACTCACCTATAAACGTCTCAATTATCAATTATTAACTGATCTTAATAATGAATTTTATTCTAATTTTAATAAAAAAAAATTGAAATTCTATTAAACGCATAAACACCACTGCACTCAATTAGTTGGACGGTATAACTTTAAATGTTATTATCATTTGCGACAGATATAAACGGATCATCGATAAGAAAGTGTGAACCGTGTGCAAAAACTTTTTCTCTCGTTAAATAATCGATCAAGATGTTAGTCGTAAAAATGTATAGCCGTTCCCGTTTAACAGTCGCCTGGCAAATATTTATCCCTCGGCTTCGAGAATCAAATTTTAAACTCGTCAATCGAAAAACTTATTTTCAATGCCGATCGGTAATTGATAATTTTCGAACTTTTTTTCGAAAACTTTTTCTCAAGAGCCAAAAAGAAATTTTGAATTTTTCCCGCCGCGGCACTGCAAGGCGCAAATTTTTGCAGTGTCAGGCGCATTGGCGCACCTGCCTCAATCGTGGCAAAATGCGCCTGATTAGCGACTTCTCGCGCAGCAGCAATAGAGCCGATAATACTACACTACCACTGTCTACTGCTAACTGCTGCTTCCATGACGGTGTCATGTGAGAGACGGGAGACATACCCAAGTTTATCATGTGATTGATTATATTCTCCAGCTTAAACGCAGCTACGTACTCGTCGAGTGTAGTTGAGAGAGCTTTTGGGCGAGTATCGATCGCCGAGTATTGTGGTTGTTACGGGCGAGAGTACTCAATCCTGGACCTATGGTAGACGACGAATAGTTTTGGTGGAACAGTAATATCTACTCATTGTGCGTACTTATCGATCCAAACATGGCTAGTGCCAACATTTTCATCTGCCTCAGCTCGCTGGTGCTTTTGGCGATGTCTGCTGTGCCGCTCGCCGAAGCTGGTAATAGCGTCCCTGTCATGCTCTGGTACGGCGAATCATCCAACAATTTGGTGAACCCACTTCACAAAACATCCAAGCACGAGTTTGAGGAAACTTTGCTCAAGCGGCTGGGTAAGACACATCCTCCTCTCATTCTCTTCGTCAAAGACAGCTTCTGCATCGAAGACATCAATAAGCACAAGAATCTTCAGCAGCTCAATAATGCTGGCTCGCTGACTTACTTGCCATCCGTTGAGTCAGCTCTATCTGTATTTGAGAATCTGTCGCTGTACAATATTTCATACTCAACCGAACGTGATTTAGATTCAGTGAGCGAAGGGCAGCTAGCTATTCTACAAGTTTCTGATCTCAATTCGATTCCAGAGATATATAACCTGCTTAGAGAATTGAGTCCTAATTTAAAAGTAGCTTTAACTGGAAAAACTTGTTCGCATACTTCTCTTGATAGAATCAAAAGACAAGCAGTTGATGATGAAAAAGTTAAAGAGGCTCCTGTTCCTGTAATCGTAAGCGAGCCAGGTATTTTATTCTATTCTGGCCAAGCACCAATGATCAAGATTAACAAGGAAGAAGCAGTACAATTGTCGGGTCCTATTTCATCATCAGTTATTCAAGATAATGGAGTAACAAATTTGACTATGACATTCAAAGGTGGTAGTAACGGTGTACCTGATACAATTACCTTAACTGCTTATGTTATTGAATCTGTTATGTCAGCTGGTTACTACAGCCTTAGAGGCTTTCAATATACTGGTGACTCTAAAACTGTATTTTTGAAGAGCAATGAGGAGATTTATTTCCCATATAACGCATCCTATCATTGTGGTACCAATAATGTATTTACATATTTGAGTAAAGCAAATCACACAGTTGATAAAATTACAGTAACTCTGAAAGATATGCAAGTACAAATGAATGCAACGAAATTCGGAGACGATGTTTGGGACTGCACTGGATACTTTAGTGCACCAATTTGGACTGGAATTTTCGTAACATTTATTTTAGCAATGATTATGATATGGGGAATTTCCATGATTATGGATATACACACAATGGATCGCTTTGATGATCCTAAAGGTAAAACCATCACAATCACAGCTCAAGAATAATTATTATTAATACAGTTATAAATGTGTACATTTGGTCCAATGACTATAAACCGTTAAATATGAGGTATAACTGTTTGAAATGATTAGAAGTGTAAAGTTATAGTGTTCTTATTTCTGTAAATTTGAATGAATAAATTGTATGTGCTCACTATTTATTATGTTAAAATAAACTTTAACAATAAGTTACAATGAGTTAATGTTCAGTCATATTGTTGAAATGCATCATCATACAATAAAATAAAGTAAAATAAATTATCTTAATTATTTATTCTTAGTTTTTATTTCAAATACACCAAATGAATTGATTATTATGTAAGTCTCATTTATTCTTTATTTATTTATTTATTCTTATGTAACTTTTCAATGTCAATCCCAATTATTACTTTGAACCTTTTTCTTGTGATCATTTTTAATAGCAAATTAAATTTAATAAATTTAGTTTTTACTGTAGATGGCTGGAACATTTATTTGGCCGCATCATATTTAAATAAAAGACAAATAAATACTGTACCAGTTCATTGCAGAAAAATACATGTGTCCAACTGAAAAATGAAGAAAAAATTTAAAAAATGAAGATACAGCGTTAATTGTAGAATGACTCAAATTTCTATGAGTATTGATGATCTGAAGATAAAAGTAACAACTCAGTAAAGGGTTTTTTTAAATTCAATTTTACCTCAAATTACTAGGTATACATTAACTTTATTAGTACCCGCGAGTGAAAAAGGTTTGGCGATTTATTGCTTAAATTAAAAATATTCAATTAAATATCAAAAATTTCTAAGAAAAGACAATTAAGTGTAAATAAAGGTAAAAACTAACTGAACGTTATTCTATTCACGAAAAACGAACGTAAATAATTACCGTATCACTCAGGATTTAAAAAAAAATTAAATATTATTCGTTTAAATTTTGGAGGACTCGATATTATAACACATAGAGGGCGCTACTATGTAGATATCCGTGTCGCGCAATCCGAGTTACGTCGTGAAACAAACAAAATCGACCCACACTCCTCCCTCATGTTACAAGTCAACAGTGTACTAAGCAGACTATCGCTCTACCAGCAGAAGTTCAGTTATATTATGGCAGTGAGTGAAAGAGTAAAGTGACGTGTTAACATCATCGACTCTAGTGTTAATTGCATCTGTGCTAACGTTTAATTCACGATGGCCATGGATTTTCATGCAATATTGGACGCTGCCAAGCAAAACAAGGACAAATTTACTAATAAACCATGCCTTCAAACAAAATTTCAACCTTTAAAAAAGGTTACGAAGCAAAGTAAATCACTGTCAGATAACATCAAAAAGTTCTTGGCCAAAAAAGAAGAGGAAGATAGACAGAAAGCTCTAGAAGAAAAAAGAAAACGAGAGGTAGAATCTTAAACTTATTTTAGAATTTTTCATTTTGTAATTATTATTCATTTTATTATTTAAGTTTAAAACGTTGAGACTCTTTCTGAATGTCATAATTAAAAAGCTATGCGAATACTTCTCTTTTTGTTGTTTTTTAGACATCCAAGTTTTACGAAAAATAATAAGTAGAAAGCTCAAGAGCTCTTGCACATATTCACATTTGCCTATCTTTGGGATGCTATAACCTATATTCTGAAGAATCAGTAGAATTATTTACTCACTTAATATATCACTAAAATTTATTCTGTAACTAATTTTATTATTATTTTTTACAGCAACTGGAAGCTCTTCGAGATCATAAGGCACAAAGTAGAATAAACAAACATCTAAAAGTTTGTAAAGCTGCTAATAAGTCTGTTCTCGATGATGCCATTAACCACCAAAACACAGCTGTTACCATAGCAGGACCTTCACAATGCGATGAAGATGATTATGGATATGTGTCACAAGAAGCTTCAGCGTTTTATGATAAACTTATGAATAAATACAATGCTATGCCTCCAGAAAAATCCATATTTAGCTCTGATGGAAAAAAGTCAGCTAAAGATATTGCATCAACTAAAGATAGAGTACGTCAAGCTTTGAAAGTTCAAGAATTAGAAGAAACTCTTCCACATAGAAGAAAAAGAAGTAAAGGAAATGATGAGAAGGGTGAAGAACGTGAAAACAAAAAACACAGATCATCAAATAGTGACGAAGAAAAAGAAAAAAGAAGTGTCAAAGATGAAAAACCAAAAATTAAAAAAAAACCTATGCCACCCCCTATGGATTTTCAATCTTTACTGGCATTGGCAGCCAAAAAACAGTATGAGCCTGTAGCACTTCCTCCACCTAAGCCAAAAGAAGAAGAGCGACCCATGACCAAAAAACAAATGATGGAATACGCTAAAGAAAAAGAGTGGAGAGAAAGAAAAGAACAGAAAAATAAGCAACTAGAACCATCTAAATCTGGTTCATCTTCAACTGAAAATGGTAAACCAATTTCTTCAGCTAAGACAAGCAGTTCTAAGAGTTCAAGTAATACTTCTGCTGATAAAATTGTTTCCAAATCACTGCCAAGTATACCTAAAAAAGTGAGCGAAAAGTCATTTGACAAAAGTACCTCTTCAAGCAATAAAATAGTTGAAAAATCAAATGGAACAGCTAAAGCTAAAAGTAGCTCAAGCTCCAGCAACAGCATGATAAGCAAATCTACAGAACGTTTCAATGTTACAAATAAAAATGTTGAACGTTCTAATGGTACAAGTAAACATGACAAGGCTTCTAAATCATCCAGTAAAGATGTCCTTGCAGAAAAACAAAGAATGCTAGAAGAGCAAAAGAGAATGTTAGAAGAACAAAAACGTAAATTTGAAGAAGAAAAGCGACAATGGATGTTGCAGCAAAGTAGAGCAAATGATAGTAAACAGAATTTGCCATCAAAGAAATCTACTGATAGCAAAGGTAAAGATTCCGCTAAATCTTCATCTTCAAATGGGAAAAGTTCTGCATTGCAATCGTCGTCGACTAAAAATGGAAAATCCAGTGTCGTTAAATCTCGAAATGACGTTAAATCTTCAGCTGAAGTGAGACCACGCCAATTTCCGCCAGCAGACGTTAAAACGCGCAAATTCCCACCCGATGATGTGAGACCAAGACAATTCCCTCCTCCCGACGTAAGGTCTTCAAAACCAAAGCCAAAAAAGAAGAAGAACGTGATTTATGACACGGACGAGGAGGAATATGATTCCGAGTTGGACGACTTCATCGATGATGGACCAGAAGAGGGCGAAGACTACAGTAAATATATTAGCGAAATTTTCGGATACGACAAAAGTAAATATCGCCATATCGATGAGGAAGATGATGCAGCGATGGAGAGTAGTTTCGCGCAGCAAATGAGGGAAGAACAGATATCGACGAGGATCGGTATCATGGAAGATTTAGAGGACATAGCTTTAGAAAAGAAAGAAAAGGCCCTGGCTGCAGCTAAGAAAAAACATAGACGATAAATATGTTGTTGACGTGGCCAATCAAAATGTAAAAAGTTATCTAGAGAAACGAATCTCTAAAGTGTGATAAATTTGTAAATGTATAAATGTTACTAAGTATAATTGCGTATCAGTATAAGTTTTTTATGTACAAAAGATATTTTTATAAGAAAACTATACCAGTTTACAGAAATATCGCATAGTCGTTTTCGTTCATATTGATGAAAACAACCAATCACTCATTTCATCAACATCATTCGCTATGATTTTGCTTTAATTGTCGTGACGAGACTTTTTCACATTCACATACTGTAAATATTTAAATGATATTATAAATAAATGTTATATTTCTTAAAATTTCTTCATGTATTTATTCAAAATTCAACCACAACACCTATTGTCTATAATACATTATTAATTCGATAAACAGTAAGAATTAAAACTTATTCCACGAAAATTTTAACAACTTTAGCACGATATTCCAATTAGAATTCATCAGAGTAAAATTCTACCTGTGATCAAGAAACGATCAAACGATAAAAAAATCATTGATCACGTCAAACTGTACAAAATTAAAGGGTAGAGAGACATTGTAGAAAAAGAGAAAGTCTCGGGAGAACACACAGGTGTGCTCAGTGCATGTACTGAAAGAGGTAAGCCGAGGGCGTACGACCCGTCGGTACCAATCTCCGATCGCCGTGGTCGTTCTTCATCACGTAATAGTCGCGGCCGTTTATGGTGTACGTCTTCATCGGAGATTTCGTGTAATCGACCGACAGATGCTGCTGATATAGAGGCGGGGGTGTGCGCATCCACACGCTCTTCTCGCTGCTCTGCGTAATAATGTCGTTGTTGAGGATGCCGCCCCCGTCTACCCAGGACGCCTTCGATCGATCGGCGCTCGCTGCAGCGCTCTGTTTGACTTTCCGTCGATTTTCGTGATACTTCACGATTTTTCGCATTATCCTGTGGAAAAGCCAAAAAATGGTAAACACATCAATAATTTTCAAATGTATCAAAGATGAATTTTTCGCATCTTACCGGGTTAATAATTCAAGAAAGAAGACGATCCCGGCGACGCCCATGCCACAAAACACCACGCGGTAAGTCAGCCATAAGTCGGATACCTTGAGGCGTCGCTCCTTCGAGTCCAGAGTCAACGGGCAGTACTTTGCCAGAGGTAGTTTTTCCGATATCAAGTGCTTGATTAATCCCCCTTCGACTGCGTTAGTAAGCCTGTAAAAAATGTAGTTGTACTTTGGGTATACTTTAGCTTTATAAACGTATAACATCGCTTCAAACACATTTAGCAGCGATTTTTCGAGAGAAAAATTCGAAAAAGCTGGCCGTGTAAAATGAACGAAGGTTTGCTTTTAAATTTAATTAAAAATGCATGTAAAATTATTAAGCTGAGAGAGCTGGCGCTGTCGATCGCAGAGGCTCTCAGCTACTTCGAGTATAGGTATGCCGAGTGCAGAGGCACGCGATGAGTGGTACGGCAAGAATAGAAAAGAAAAAAAAGTATATATAAAAGGTTTCGAATGAATAATCGATGGATTTTCATCGCTGGTATGAGCTGCGCACACACGCACACAGACGGACAGCGCACGCGCACACTTGAACAGCATAATAAAAAAAAAAAAAAACACCACTCGTAAATGCTCTTTACTCGTAATCGAAATGTTTTTTGATGGGCGAGTCGACTGGAAATGCAAAACTTCGACTTTTCGGTAGGACATTAGCCTCGCTGATTACGTAGGTACATTTATTCTCCTCTTTTACGCCGGCTAATGTTTTTCTCCGATAATCTTCGAAAATTGCGAGCTGAGCGAAGGGCCGATCCGTTATAAAAACTTTTCCAACTGAAAAATCGTACAAACCATCGTGTTATGACTCTGGACGTTTGAAGTACATTTTTGCTATTTAATCCATATAAAATTACTCAGATATTCGCAGTAAAATGTAAAGAGCATAAATGGAATTTTTCCATCGAGCTGAATCATTTTCAAGTACTAATGGGCAGCATGAAAAAATTTCAATTTGCACAAAAAAAAGTTTAACGTTTGAAGATGAAAAGAAAAAAAATTGAACGTTGCTGATGGGCAAATATATCAAATTTATCGAAGAAGACTCACGTTTCGTCTGAGCTAAAGTAGACTGATAGGACATGTTGTAATCGTAGGATCGAACTCCGTATTTGTTCGAGTATTGTCTGAGAATTTTTGCGTCTCCATAGTCCTGAAATGAATTTTTCAAATATTTCCAAGATTTTGTCAACAACGGGCCAGCTGGTTGAAAATTGAATCTACGGTAAGTTCAGACTTACGTATTTCATCAAGGTCTGTACAGATTTTCCTTCAATGACGAACCAGGAGTATCTGTAGCGTATGAGATCGTCTATTGAATTTATATCTAGCGTGAACTTCGATAAGGTCAGAAAAGCCGTTAAATTGGCTGTATAAAACGACGTTAAAATCGTTATGAATATCCACCACGTAGCAAATATTATCCGCGTAGAATCTGTAAATTCGCATTTCAACGATATAACTTCGTACACCTCGGACACATGAATTTATATTTTGATGAAAAGAAAAATTAATTCATAATCGAGTCGAGAATTTACCCCCGATCGGAGCCGTAGTCGTTCCCTGCTTCAACAGAGCTCCGTAAACGAACCACAGGCAGTTGAACAAGGTGAATTTTTTCGCTCGGTCATCGGTGGCGAATTGCATTCTGTTTCAACATTCGACCGATTAGCCTGTCGCTATAATTGTCTCGCTCTCGAGCGCCACGCGCCAATCGATGAATCGATCGTTGCGCAAATATTGAAATGACAAATGAGCAACGAAATTATTCGTTATTGCCATCCTTTTACGCGTACCTGAGCAAGATCATGATGTAGGTAGTCGGTCCAACGAGAAGGACCGAGAGCAGAATCAAGATCCAGACCTTGTTGTTGAAAGGCGCCAAGAGGTCCGATCCCGTGGACGAGGTCTGCGGCCGCCTCAGTAAAAACGTCGTGTCCATCTCCTCGAGCGGCACGGAAAAATTGCACCAGCTTCGGAACTCGCTCAGGGCCGGAATGAAGGCGACGGCCACGTCGACCTCCTGCGCATACAAAGGATGTGCGTAATACCCGCGACCATCGGGGACACGTACACCGCTTTTACGTTAATGTACCTTGCGAAAAAGCTGCTGGAGCATTCCTCGATTGTCATCGCCGATCACGTCGATCTTGGGGGGCACGATCGTGTAAGTGAAATTCAGCTTCTCCTGCAGGAGCTTGAGCAGCTCGAAGGCGTAGCCGCGTCCGACCCACTCGCCGTTCTCCTTGCCGTAAGACGAGTACGGCCAATCCTGACGACGCCCCCATTGTGTGCGCGCACGGAAATGTGTCGTAAAAATGAAAATTCACGGTTATCGCGCGCGACGGCGCCTATTTATATCGAGGACGAGAGCTGCTGCATGCTCGTCGATGCCTCTCGATATCGTGCATAAAATTAACTCACCGAATAAGTCGTTACGGTAATGTGCGCAGGAAATTGCGTTTCGTTGTCCTCTGCCTCCATTTTCGGAATAATGTTCGTTTCTTTTTTCGTCCTCTTCTTCTTCTTCTTCTTCTTCAACAATGACAATAATTATCGCTTACATTATTGCCTCGATGTCTGGCGCGCACCACATCGGAATTACTCGAAGGTCCTTTGTGTATTTTCTTTGTCACTTTATTAGCGGTAAACGGCATTTACTCCCGACCATTTCACCCGTTTGCATTTAAAAGTCTCGAGAACAGTCGAGAGAGAGAGAGAGAGAGAGAGAGAGAGAGAGAGAGAGAGAGAGAGAGAGAGAGAGAGAAAATTTTCGTGTCTCCCTTTCGTCGTCGTGCAATCTACGAAACTGTCTCGCGACGAGTGTACGATGAAAAATAAAAAAAAAACGGGGACGTTGAGAGAAAAGAAAACGGCACCAGTAGTATAGGTAGTCGCAGGCGCGCGCGAGCTCAAAAACGTAAAGCGTCGAAATGAAAGAAACAAAAAAACAGGGGGTAGAAAAAAGTATCCGATAGTCGAACTACGAACACAGTGTGCAGCGGTATGGTCGATCGTAACACGCGCCGTTATATATACCTGCACACGGTGCACCTATCGACGCGCTATATA
Source organism: Trichogramma evanescens (assembly GCA_902732785.1). Lineage (NCBI taxonomy): Eukaryota > Metazoa > Arthropoda > Insecta > Hymenoptera > Trichogrammatidae > Trichogramma > Trichogramma evanescens. The sequence continues at coordinate 34,202 of CACVKI010145460.1, read as the reverse complement.
CAATGTCCACGTACTACACGGACTCTCGAGCCTGATCAGCGCCGATGCGCGCATCACTTATTCTCGTCCAGCCCTTGCCTCTCTCCGGCACCTCACGCGCCGAGCTCGGTGTGTGTGTGTGTGTGTCCGACAGAAAAAAAACAACAACCTGTATCGTATGTGTGTGTGTGTGTTTGTGTGTGCAGCAGCGAAAGGCGTTTAGTCGCACATACATACACCCACACGCGTGCACCCTCGCGAACGGGCAGCAACGCGTTTTCACTATCACCCCCGCCGCCGTCGACTTACCAACGCGTGTGGAGCGACGAGCGATCACGTATTGGAAGGCTCCGATGAAATTGCGATAGAAATAAAAGGAAAAAAAATTACTATTACGTAGAGTATCCAGTCTGTCTGTCCGTCCGTCTGTGTATACGCGTGTATGTGTGTGTGTGTAGTCGCGCTGGCTTCGTTGGTATATAGCGTGTGTAATTTGTGGCGGCGATGCAACACAATGCACGACAGGGTGAGAGAGAGAGAGAGAGAGAGAGAGACGGAGAGCAAAAAAAAACAGCCAAGGACGAGCTTGTACGAAGTGAGCTTCCGAACAACGCGAGCAATTATACAGCTTTCGATCGATTTTACACACTCGCTTGGGCAAAAATGTCATTGAATTATCAATCGCTTTATTTTTAATTAGTCACGCGTTTGAACTTTCCAACCTTCGACGTTTGCACTTTCATATTTTTTTTATCGTTTTTTTTTATCATACGCGTACTTTAACCAAGAGTGGATTTCCAAACATTCGTTTGCAACCTATTGTTATTGTTATGATCGTAAAAATTTAAGATCGCTCGTGACCAATGGTGCACGAAAATTTGCATGTATTTGTAAAGTACAAACTTTGGTATCGTACACGCGTGACGAGGAAACTTTTTAAACTGAATATAGCTGATCAAAACATTAATTTCCTGCACGATATAATTTTACTTATTACTTATCTTTTTGATTTTTTTATTAATATATTATCGAAACACTTTATCAAATGAAACAACAAGAGTGTCAATCGACTAAACAGCTACAGGATGCTTCAGTGGTTGAAGGGTGTAAAAAATCGAAGTACTGGTCGATTGAATGAAAAACAGGAATTGAAGAAAATATCAATATTTGCTAAATATTTCATTAAACTGAACATTTTTGTTCTAAATCTCCGAAATTTTCTCGAGTTACCTAATTATGCTGTAAAATGAAATCTCAAACGAATCGTTTATAATCAATATTGTTCTTTCTTTATTGTTTAAAATTATATATTATATGGATATTTATTCATTGTTAAAAAAAATTAAATAAATATTAACTTGGAATCAGGTAGAAAAAATCAAGGTGTTTCACCCATCCAGTCATTTTACGTCAAGAAAAAAAGATGAACACTCATGGATTCATTGATACCTCATCATAAAAATACATATAACATTTTCAATTCGGAAATCTTAACGTTTTCATCATAGAAATAATCGATTATCCCAATAAAATATATGTTTTTCCAAAAATATTTGATGCCTTTGATGTATCTGGTCATTTGCTATAAGTCTAGGTTCAAGTATTTGGGTATAAGGTAGGTCCTATGTTTGCCGCCATAAAGAAATAAATTTGAATGACGATTCGTAATTTAATTTGTTCTACAAAACTTAATCAATATACTAAAAAGATACACCTTTCTGCAGTGAATAATTACCAAATTAACTCGATAATAATAGCAATCGCATTTGAAATAATGTAATAAACAAAATAATATATTGAAAAAGTTTGGTTCTACGAAATTTAAAAAATGAATTGAAATTATAGTCTCTTGCAGTTATTTCTTACTCGCGATAGAAAAAAATTGATTATAATTTTCGGAAAATTAAAATGTAAAATAATTAAAAACGATTTAAAGTTGTAAAATTTTATATTTTCCCAATGACGTAAAATTGCAATAAAACAGTCACGTGGCTAATAAAATATCAGCCACAGTTAACTGAAATATTTTCATATTCATAACAAGTTCCCGAACATGTAAAGTTTAGTTAGATATTTAAAAATAAAAATCACCATGATGCCTCGTGAATATGTAGCAACTTTCATTTTCTTAATAATCAGTGATCATTTTATGAATTCTTACAGTAGGGAAATAACGTAAGTACGATAAAAATCTTTATACGATTTTACTAATAATAACTCTTAAACGGCTATGTTGTAAAGCGACAAAGACATGGACTTCGAGAAGGACATTTCCAAGGAGGCAGAGATGGATACAGTCCCAAAGAAACCTTCAATAGAACCGGAAACCTTTTACGATTATTTCATGTTAACGTTAAATTGGCCTCAGACCAATTGTTATTTGTACCAAAACAGAAAATTACATCAGAGGATGCAAGCAATTGAGAAAAATTGCAGCGAATGCAACATGCCATTAGACAGATACAAGTGGACAATTCACGGCTTGTGGCCAAGTAATAATAAACTAATATGGACTCCGGAAGCAGAAGGAAAAATACTTAATTGCAAGAAGAAAAAAGATGCTTTCGAAATAAAAGCTGACACTTCATTAGCAAATCGTCTAAATACTCACCTGATGACTTTCGGTCGCAGTGAAAACGTCGTATTACATATGCACGAGTGGAACAAGCATGGTACCTGTGTGAAGGATAGAGAAGATATGAACAGCCAAGAAAAGTATTTTGAAAAGACCATAGAGCTTTTCAAGAAATACGACCCCAGTCAATATCTGAAAGATATGGAAATCATGCCAGGACAATCTTACGAATTTAAAAAGCTACACAATGTTTTAAAAGAATTCCTGCACGGGGCTGTTCCAAACATTACCTGCGTAGAAACGGTTCGTAAAAATAAAAGTTTGGAATTGAATACTAATTGAAATGTTACATTTACAAAAAACGGGTTTGGATTGCAGGTAGACGGTGATCAATACCTCCATGAGCTACGTATTTGCCTGGACAAAGAAAAGCTTGAACCAATAAACTGCGAAACTCCTGTCAATCCAGCTGCCCCAACATTAGGTGTATGCGATGAGAAATATCATGTTATCTATCCAGAAAATAAAAAACCTTGTCCAGGTCGTAGATCTATATCTTAGAATTTTAATTGAGAATTTTTGGCTGACTTGTAAAAATATGTCCCAATAAAAATGCTGTCAATGAATTTGATAATGAAAACAACCTCAAAGCTTCAGCAAACAAAAAATCGTTTTTTCTAAGAGGGATCCCTATTTTTATAGCAGATTGGAAAGAACTGAAAATTTTACGTTCGAATATGTTTTTCGTTTCTTTTCAATATCATTTGAAAGGAACGACAATAACAAATACATCCAAAATACTAACTTAATACATTTTCCAGAAATCTATACTCGATAAATCTTACATAAAATACAAAAAAAAAATTTAATTATTTTCCGAAAATTTGATCTAAAAGTAAGAAGGATTCCGAATGTTGCACATTTGAAATGATCTTGATAAATATAATATGAGACATATTCGATTATTTGTTTCTCTTTTTTGATTTTCAGTAAAAAATAGGGTTTTCTTTTTCAAAAATAGTTTTTTGGTTTGCTGAAATTTTGAAGTAATGCTTAAGGTCAAATTCAAGGTCACAATTAGATTCTTCTTCAAAAAATACGGAAATTTTGATTTTTCTTTCGTGCTCACTCCGCGAGTTGTTGAAAAATTTCCATATTTTTAGTGTCACCCTGCTTGATATTTTAGGGTATGATAAATAATAAAAAAATAGACTCAATTGTACTTGTTAGTTTCAGTTCATTTGTCAAATAATCTATAATAAGGTAAATGAGTAATGATAGATGTCAGCAAAGAATCCTATGATGCAGTGATATGATGATTCATAATTTGTTAATTATTTATAAATAAAAAAACACATCTTTGTAATATTAGAAGAATCAGCTACTGGCATATTGAAACAATAAAAAAATCAATGCAAATATAGTTTATTATCGTTTACAATTCGAATCATATTCAAAAATTAAATAATTATTATGTGTAATTACAATGGTACATAGTCTTATATAAGAAATATCTCATTAGATGTTAATAGTCGATACACGAGCCTACAAAATCAATATATGGAAGCAGCAACATATGTTGATATGAATATTCAATGTAATCATAGGACTATTATATATTAATTGTATAAACAGTACTTCTTTCGTCCTTTCCCTTCACATTTATAGAAAAATTTTTAAGTTACAGTAGTTTATTAAAACAATAACAATAAAAGTTGTTATCCATTCTAAGTATTTGATTGCAAAGTCGAGCAAGTATAATAACCAAGAACAACAATTTTGGTTATCCAAAAATAAAACCATTAAAATATACATTCAAAAACTATGTTTGATGTATCCGCGTGAGTTGTACATTTTTATTCAAGTCATGTTCAAAGGGAAAAAATAGAAAGTACCATTTAAGCTTTTAACTGAAGTCGATAAATGTATCATTCAAGTTTTATTAAAAATTTTGCATTGCATTGAATCGATAATTAATGTAATTTACAAGAGTGTGACGAAAAAAATTTCTTCTATAATTAAAAGTAGTCTCAGTACAGTCAGAGCTATTTCCATCGTGTCACAGCCTCTTTAAACAAAAAAATCTAACTCTGAAAATCACGTTTTATAAAATAACTAATAACACAATCGCAATAATTAATTAAGTTTTTTTTCGATGCGTGACCATATAAACGTACAGTACCAGAGATTTCAAATGTTAAAAAATAAATGTAATCGAAATTTTTTTCCGCACAAATTGTTCACAAAATGTTACGTAAATGTAAATGATGATTTTTCAATAAAATCATTCTTATCCAGCAGTTGAAATTAGATTGGGAAACCTACGTATTTACAAGTTTCTAAAAAATGTTTTCTAAAACCTTAATTTTAAATGCAACAATCGTGCTTTGATCAACTCGCCGAATTGCATATTAGCACAATAATAACAATTTTACCATCACGATGTTTTTCATAATAAACGTAAAAAAATAATTCCATTCTTCATCATTATTATTTCTGCGAATATCTTGCATTTAAATCGAACGATGTAATAATGTAATAAAAATTAAATTAAACGCTTAAAAATACTTCATAAGCAAGAATAAATACAATAGAATAAAAGGTTTACGTTAATAGTTACCGCTTCTTAATTTTTAATAGAATACTATTAAAATTCTCTCTATGTTTTCATTTTTCATTTAATATATAAAATAATAACGGAATACTGATACAAAATTGCATCGTTTACGTATCATATAATACAAGACAGCTTCGTCAACAACGATTCACAATATATCCATTCTCTCTCACGACAATATACGATGGAATATAATTCTGGTAGCTTGGCCATATACTTATTTTCACAATATTAAAAATTAACGGGATTTCGAATGTTGCGAAGATAATCTTACTCGCTAAATAGTCAGCTCATAAAAGTTTTATTGAACCAAGCATCGTGTATATCGAAGTGAATTAGTCGCATGAATTGGATAAAAAAATATTCACGTATAGCATTAAAATGAAGTGGCTCCGTCGATACTTTCGAGCGACTAAAAAAAAAAAAAAAAAAGAAAAGGAAAACAACGTATTCGACAATGCTAAGTTCAAATGTTTGTTAAAGATATTTTTACTCGTTATACTCGAGAAAAACTTAGCGATGATGAAGATATTGAAATTCAGACGATCAAGTGAATTTTTAAAAATCATATTGCATTTGTCAAGTTAAGGGACCAAACTCAACTGTGGATTATATATTTTTCTTTGCAAAAATTAAATCAACAATGTCGGAACGAATTTACATCTAATTGTGAATTTTTCGGGTGTGTACACTAGGACCACCTCAATGCGATCGCGATGTTTTTACAATCGCTCTACAACAAAATCATGAGTACCGGGGGCTACAGTAAGCTTCGAGTTTCCTACATCATTACTTAATCGTATTCTTTCATTTTGTCAGACATTACTTTTTTTGTTGGGCTAGAAAAAATAGCAGGGTACCTAAGTGCGTGAATATGTGTGTTGAGTGTGTGCGCATAGCCTCGATTAACCGCAATAGCTCAACAGCTCTTCGAGACTGCAAGGCTTCACGCAGCACTCGTCGTGGACGCCGCGTGACTCTCGCCGGAAACGGCCAGCTCCGAATCTGCCGGTGATCATGGCCATGGCGTTTGATCGCGATCTGAATGGATAAGAGTCGTCGTTGCTCCACTCGTTCCAGTCCTCGGTGTCCATTTCTGTAAACGGAGGCGCAATGATAAATGATTGTTGCGTTTTGTTATAGATCAGTAAGGAAAGTAATTGATTTCAGTGAGAAATAAATTATTTGGCAAGGAATAATTTAGAATTGGAATTATCGTTCAATAGTTTAGTTTTTCGCAAAATTTAAATTGTATTTACGCAGACTTTGAAAGTTGTAATTGAGGAATTCATCTTACTGATACTTAAGAGTACGAATGATTATCAATAGCACTAGTTACGAAAAACGTGTCGTGAGCGGCAAACTATGTTATTTTCATATATGATCATCCCGCTGAAAAATTGCGTTATTTGAAATGTGTTGGAAAAACTTGTTGGGTAAATAATTAAGCTCGTATTCAGTCTCAGCGATCAAGATGATCTCAGACCAAAACATTTTTTAATGTACCAACGTAATTTTCTTCAAAATACGAACAAAAAAGAAGGATGATCCGATCATTGGCAACAAAAATAACCGATAATAAAGAAATATTATTAGTGCAATTGCATTGCCAATCGCTCCGTCAGATTTCGATTACTCTCGGGTAATGTACAAAATTGAACGGTGGTGTTTCGAGCGCCGAATCAAAGTTCGCGACAAGCCGTCCGCCGCTTGCCTCTTAAGAAAACAGTTCAATTTACCCAAGAGGCGTCCAAATATATATATATATATAGACGATTCGAATGAGATATCAAGCTCGTGAACGGAGAGCCCAGTTGGCAAGTAGACAAACAAAGATTGACGTGGACGTCCATGTATATTTATATGTGCGCTAGGACAAACCTTGGCCGCTCTTCTTGTATAGGGGCTTGTTGTAGTGGCCCTTGCAGACGAGCTGGAGCGTGTGCGACAGCAGCTTGCCGCAGTACTGCGACGGGCCTTGGCGCTTTAGCGGTTGCTGCTGTGGCTGCTGCTGCTGCTGCTGATGCTGTTGATACTGATAGACGTCCGATTGCGCTTTCGCTAATTGCAAGACGACCAGTGCCAGGAGGGCAAGAATCAAAAAGCCGTTAAACCGATGAGTGGACATCTGCAATAAAAATCCAATCAATATGTATGTAGATGCGCTATGGTGTATGTTTGTGTATCGATGAACGACATCAATTAATTTAATTGATTTTAGGACCATCTAGTGATGAAGTTTTCTCTGTAATTATTGGTACAATTGTTACTAAGATAGCACCAAAAGGAAGAACATTTTTCCACGATTAACACCTTTTTAGAGTTCANCCCCCCCCTCTCAAGAGCAGTGAAAGCTGCGCAAACATATTATACGTATGTAAAAAGCGGGTTTCATTTTGAAGTAAAAAATTTTTTAATACTTTGAAGTGTGAGAAAATTAACAGATTTCAAGGTTTTATATTAAAGTAAAAAATATCTTTTTAAAGTTCTCAATATTTTCTTTTTCAATCAAATTTTCAAGCACTTAACTTTTACGATTTGAAAATGGAAATTTCTATGCATTAAAAATTTTATAGACTTCTATTACGATTAATTGACATTTCAATTGACTCCACAACAATAATCATTTTCGAAATAATACATTATACAAAACAATATATTAAAAACGTTTCATATTACAAAATTATAAAAGTTAATTGACTTTATGGTTTATAGGAAATATTTTTCGGGAAACTTATAGAATAATTAAAAACTATTCGAAGTTTTTATATTTTCCACATGACGTACAATTTTAATAATACAGTCACGTTTCTCCTAAAATATCTGCTTATAAATATGCTCTGCTGAAATATATTGATTTTTACAAAAAGTTCCAAACATACAAACTGTATTCAAAATTTTTAAAACTAAGCACACCACAATGATATTATTACGCCAATTTATTGCAGTATTCATTTTCTTGATAATCAGTGATCATTTTATGAATTCTCATAGTAGAGAAATAACGTAAGTAAAATAAAAATTTTTATACGAATTTATCAATAATTACTCTAGAATAGATGTGTTGCAAAGTAACAGAAACATAGACTCCGAAAAGTTGGTACTGGACATTTTCAAGGTGGCGAAGAGTCCACCCTATAAACAAAATCCAATAATCCATTACGATTACTTTATTTTATCGTTAATGTGGCCTCAGACCAGTTGTTATTTTGAACATTCTAAAATAAAGGGACAATTTTATGAACATCTGTGGACGGAACAGTTAGGCGAAGATAAGTGTAGTAAATGCGACATGCCAAAAGATCAATTTAAATGGACCATTCACGGCTTGTGGCCAAGTAATGATCGCCTATCAAAAAATGACGCAAATAGAAAAATAATTTTTTGCCATAAAGGAAAACGAGAAGCTTACATGAAGACAAAGGACAGTCGTTTAGTGGACGATCTAAAATCTAACTGGGTGTCTTTTAGTTCCTTAAGTAACCACGAATTTCAATTGAATGAATGGCACAAGCATGGTACTTGTATAAAGAGTTCCAATATCAACAGCCAAGAAACGTTTTTTAAAGAGACCATAAAGCTCTACAAGGACTACAACGTCAGCGAATGTCTAAATAAACAGAAAATCTTGCCAGGACATTCATACGAATTGAAAGAGATACTCAATGTTCTACATAATGAACTGGAAGCTCTTCCCATCTTAATCTGCGCAAAACCGGTTCGTAAAACGAAATGTCTATTCAGGGAAATTCGTACTGAATTCCCTAATAGCCAAATCCTTTGTACAAAGAAAAACGTACAATTTAATACTAATTTGAATATTTAAATAATAAAAAAGGGTCTCCAATTACAGGATCAAAAAGGTGTGCAATACCTCCAAGAGATACGTATCTGCTTAAACGATCAACTAAACCAAGCAATTAACTGCAACATTCCAATTAAACAATTTAATGTATGCGATAAAAAGAGTCGTATCATGTTTGAGATGAATAAGAAACCTTGTTCCAGAAAATATATATCTTAGGATCAGACTTGAGACCTTTTACATAAATGTTCTGAAATTACAAAAAAATAAAAAAAGCTAAATGAATCATTAATATATTAACAGACGTGAATCTGGAGTGATTTTTTTTATTTCATAGAAAGCTCTTCAATCAACTTCAATATTTCTCCTTCTTTAGTTTACCTAAAAAAATATATGTGCGTACGAGCGTTCAAACAAATGACAAATTAATGCAATCTCAATCATTACGTACATCATAGATGTGTATTAGTTATATTGTGCAGACTAGTTCTTATTTCCCAAAGTGTTTCGATTAGGGCTGTGCGAGTACTCGAAAAAACTCGACTCGTCGAGTTCGAGTCGATTACTCGATTTTTTGAGTACTCGAGTTTCTTCGGGTACTCGAATTTTTTCGAGTAATCTAGTGTTTCGGGTACTCGCAATATTTTTAAGTTTTAAGTAAATAAATGATAAATTAATAGTCTCTAGACCACCTTCCTTTGTGTGTACATGCTTATAAGTGTGATATTTGCAGCGGATTGAATTGGAAGAAGAAAATAATTTAATAGTACCACACTTCATCACACTTATAAGCACGTACACACAAAGGGAGGGGTCTAGAGAATGTTAATTCATCATTTATTTACTTAAAACTTAAATATATTGCGAGTACTCAAAAAACTCGATTACTCGAAAAAATTCGAATACCCGAAAAAACTCGAGTACTCGAAAAAGCCTGAGTACTCGAATTTTCACGACTCGACTCGAAAACTCGGTTACTCGCACAGCCCTAGTTTCGATCATCGCGCCAGGCGCTGTTTTAGGTTCTAGGGGTCTAAATAGTAAGAACGAATTTTTTTATCAAAAACATTTGAAAAAATCTATACGCATTTTTTTATGATAAAAACCCACACTAAACATTTTCTCAAAAATTAAAGTAAAGAAACACGTTTTTAATCTTTGTGATTTTCTATTTTACCAAGGAAGCATTTAAACGAACAAATCATCAAGGAACAAAAAAAACTTTGAATTAGTCAAAGAGTATGTTGAGAATCAATTCTGGTTTTTTTAGTTGCGGCAAGTGGAGCCGATGTTTTAATTTGAATCTAGTGAAGTAGGGCATCTGCCTCTGCCAACCTCTGAACTATTTTTATCGCTTTCACACATGGTTCTTACTACGCTATATTTTTATTTTGCGGTTATTACTAAATTATAATCAGGTGTATATTTGTATTGTAGTTCAATAGTCTCGAGCCGAGCCAGAGAAAGAGGTTGAAAAATTAAAGAAACAAATTTAATTTCCAAAATTAAAAATAAGGATCCGCTGTTTAGGAAACTGCAGCAATACAAGGATCCTTGATGCTTACGATTTTAGCTACCAATCAGTTGACACAAGAAAGAACCTGCCTAATTTGAAGCTAAAAATACTATCAATCATCGCTCGCTGCTACTTTTCGGCTCACTTTCCATCCCACTGCTACCAAAAGAAAACGTTCTCGAAAGAAGATGTCAGATAATAAAAAGATAAAATGAATAAGGCACGGCGAGCTATGCGGAGCACCGAGCCTGCATCAGCCTTGAGATCTCGAGACAGATCTCGAGCTCGCGCGTCGTTCTTCCGTCTCGAAGGATGCTCTGCGTTTATAATACACAAGTCTCGCATACATATCGAATGGCTCGCGAGCTCGATAACTGTATACAGATCTACTGGAATCCTCTCTAGATCTTCGTCATCCACGAGGATGAATAAAATACGTCGTCTCGTGCGCGCGAGGGGGTGGCGCAGCTTATTGGTAGCTTATTGGCAGCTTATATGCATACGTTACAACGCGGGCGCCGAGGGCCGATAGTTATGTAGCGGCTTACGCGTTGCATATCGGGAAATGATATACGCTTCGTTTTACATTTCTGCGCGCTCGCGTAGCCGCACACATGCACAGAGCTTATATATAAATCGCCGTGCACTCGTGGCTTCCGAGATTTTCCTTTATAGGAAATTGCCGTTGCGCTCACGATTTTAAGTTCTGCGCGTTTCGAGCTCTCGCGTCCACGATATGAAAAAAGTGTCGGGAAGCTCGCTCGCACTGATGTCGCTCGCAGTACACGCAACTGTGGCGCGACAGCGTCGTCGAGACAAACAAAATCCATCTGTATATTCGCGCCAGTAGCAGTTTGTAAACAGATAACAATTTTTCTGACTTGCGCGATGTAATGACGAAATATGAGCCAAGACAATGGCGCACACGAACCAATCCTGCGTCGAAATATCGTACCGCGTCGCTCGCACGGGACAGGATTCATGCGCGTTATCGAGCAAAAAATTGAGAGAAAAAAAATCAACGGTCGACGTTCGCAGTCGCTACTGTCGTTTGTTCGATCATCCGCGCTTGGCTCGTTTTATCACCATTATGTATGGTTTATAAATATCGACCAAATGTAATGTGCATAATGTGCGGCAAACTTTTCGCGGATACGTATACGAACGAGTTCAGGGATTGAAATCGAGTCGTGTGCGTACTGCGTAGTACACGCTGGATATTATACGTGCAAAACTGGATCGCAACGTTAGCGACCCTTTTCCGTTGCGATCTCGAGCCCGGATAACTCGCGGCGCGAATATTTCACCGATGTAGCATTTCTATGATAATATGTGTGTATCATCACACTTTAATTTTATGTGCGCACGCAGGCACTAACGCGGCAAGGGTGTAAGGCAGTAGCAATTTTAAAAGCGATCTAACCGCCACTTATTCCGTGAGTCGAGTGTGAGCTTTTTTCGAAATTCCATGTTATTATAATAATTCAAGCATAATATCGTTAAAGTATATTCAAATTGATATTACGAACGAGCAAACGATCTTCACCTGATCGGTATGCTATATACGTATATTTCTGTACTATATAAACCGATCGAGCTCGCAGCGTTTTCCACAAGTCAACGGCTGCTGCTGCAACGACAACAACAACAACAACAACAACAACAACATCATGATAAAGAGGTGAAAGACTGCATCTCGAACAGGAAATTTTGCGCTCGATTTGGAATCGCGAGCGAGTCCATAACAATCGTTATTTATCGTGCATTGAAATATACTCGCCAACCGATTCCACTGCGCTGCTACACATAAGCGCGTATATACTTAATAGATCGGCGCTGACGATAAGAGCGATATCCTCGAGAGTGGAAAACACGAAGAATTTATTCGTTCGATCACGCCGGGGCTTGTTATTATGCATAATATGGTCACATGTATATAGTGCAAAATACATACATACATATACGAAGCTGTCGCGTTGCACAGGATGATGATCCGATTCGAGGTAAATCGGTACCAGCTTAATATCGTACATGTGTGTGTGTATGTGTCGTTAAGGCGCCACAAGCGTGTATTTATCATGCTTATAAACCTGCGCGCATACCTGCAGGCTGCCTGTCGCGCGCCCGACGACTGGATTTTATTTATAAACCGATGCAGATACTTTGCATTCAAAAATAAACTCTTAAACATACACACGCACAGAAGCGAGCACACGGCCGGACGCTTGTATACAGGCGAGCGATATATGCACTCACACTTGCGATCGAGCACATGCACAATCGATTTTTATGTATTTTTCTTTCCAACTCTTTTTTTTTCGCCTTTTTTCGTGCTTTTGCGCGAGACTTGAGTATTTGTCGTAAATATTTAGAAAATCGAGCGATCAATTTTAATCGACCTCTGCTTCTTGAATATCGTCGTGTTTTTTTGTTGTTGTTCTGTTTATTGTTGTGCTATACGTACATGTTTTTCTTTACATTTAATTGCTCTTAAAACGAGAGATGCGATATACAAAGCCAATAGTTGAAATCGACGACCGTTGTGTGGCCGGCCGCGGAACGATAGAGCGAGCGGATGTTATGTAGCGAGCTCGTGTTCTTTACGTAGGCAGGTGACAATGTATGAGTAATTTATTATGACACCCCCCCGTTGCGAAAAAGAAAAATACCAGCGACATTTTTCATGAGGTATTCTAAGAATGCCCAGGGCTTTATATATGTGTATTATTATTTTTGCGCTCTATGCCCCGTGATATCAGAATTTATTTTTAATATCGCGAAGCTATCAGATCGCGATGAAAGTTTATTTTTAATGAGAAAATAAAATAAAAATAAGAAAAGAAGGAACGACGATACTCGCGCATATATATATAATCTCCGCGTTACTCTGTCGCCGCGCTGCGCGTTTCGCGAGGCGTCAACGATAAACAGCAACGACAGCAGCAGCAGCAGCAGCGGCCGCTGCTGCAGAAAGTGAGAAAAACGCAAAATGCGAATTGAGAAATTATTCTTGACAGATAACAAACAAAACATTAAATGCCGCCGCATTAGACATGCTGGTTTTCTCCCGAAAGAAATAAACACGATCGTACCTGATTCCCGTATTTCCGGTTTGTTTCTCGCTCGCTCGCGCGATCGTTTTACTCATAATAAACAAACGAACAAATTGAAGCTCCAAGCGAGAGACGATCGGCCGTGTGCGCGTGCGTGCGTGCATCGAAATCGACACGGCTCTGCGATGGTATTCGCGTAAACTCGTGCATAAATTGCATCTTTCCGAGTAGGGTACATATAACAGCAGACAACGAACGGCGACGGGCGACGATCGCGTGGCGCAGTTTTCAATACACAGCGCGAGCGCAGGTATGCGCGCGAGTATTATTGCAGGCTCGTCGCGCGATCGTGTGACATTACGCGCTTTTGTTCTCGCGCGAGCGTATCGCAGCAGCACCCCATAGTAGTGTTAATATAACACTGGCACGCATACAGAGGCTTATTAAAGAATTTTTGAGGGGGAAAAAAAACGAAAGCACTGCTGCCACCGAGTATTTTGCACTATATAACTATGTGTAATCTACATTGATAACGCGTCGGCGCGCGCGCGCGCCTCTGAAAACTGGTTCTAAATGAAAAACAAGTTATATAAATAGACGCGCACTCCAGTGGCAGCTGACCATTGATAGCTCTCGGCTTTACTATTACAGGCCGCTGCTGCAATGTTATATAGTTCCTCATTGAAAGCTCTCGTTGATCCCCGAGCATACGTATAACGTATACGGGCAGTCACGCATCTGCGTGCGATACGATCTTTCTTCCGTTTCATTGAAATTTATTCCGCGTTACTCACTACTTTGTGTTTGATACGAGAGCGGCCGGCGCTATGTGATCGATGCGCGTATTTTTTTTATAGTTCATTTATTTAATTTTTTTTTTATAATATTTCAAATATGCCGATGGCAATGGCTCTTTTTGTCGTTTATAGTTTTGCCACTGCACGATTTTTAGAAATGAGTCAAGTGGCCAGAATTTTCGTCAAACAATGATACGCGAGAATGATGCGCCGCGACACATAACAAAACGAATAGTGAAAATTGAGAAAAATTAAAACTTACTTAGATCAGCTGTGTTGGATTTCGGTGCGAGGATACGAAAAAAAGAAATTAATGAAAAATGCGACGAGATGCTCTGGGATCCGGCGCCCACGGACCTGCTGCTGCTGGCTATGTATGGGTTGTTGACGCAAAGTCAATGACTGTCGATGACGATGATGATGCCGAACGACTGATGAAGCACAGTAAAAGTCATATTCCGGGCCCCGACGCAACGTCAATATAATAATGTTGGAAAACAAAATTCACGGCTTTTGCGGGCAAATAATGAAGAGAGAGCGCGAAAAAAAAATAAACAAATAAATCACGGCAACAAACGCATTTACGCCTATGTATAACAAACAAATAACCAAACGATGATATCATTCATGTGTGCTGGCGGTGGTGCGTATATCTATCACTTTTTTATATCACAGTCAGGTAAACTTTTTTCCCCTCGATTTTCCCTTCCTTTATCTATGCCTCTCTTGCTGCCGATTTTGTTGTTGAGCCTTGACTCCTTGGATATTTGTGATCGATATGTCTGATTGACGCCAAGTTGATCTCACGAGCTGTTTAATCGTTGCGGGCTGCATCCACGAGAGATTTCGGCTACGATGCATTTATGTCGGTTGTGTATGAAAAGCACGACGATTACGAGGGGCGACACTCAACTTGTATGGACTATATGCACACGATCGCGAGAGATTTGATGTGCCTGCGGATCGTTTCCTCGTCGGAGCGCGCGGCTAATACACTTCTGCGGATCGTCAGCTGATCGCTCGGCCTCTATATACATGTACACATACCGATATTACATTCACTGAAGTTCTTGTTTGTTTTTTTTTCTCAATGGAAAAGCAAGAGTTGGAGGGGGATCGGCGATACGATATACTTTGAAAAAAGATTAATCTCTCTCTCTCTCTCTTGCTTTTTTTCTCTCTCTGTATCTCCGGCGTCCGCGAGTCTCGTTCCTTCTCACGTTTTTTTTTCTATACACGCGCGTTTTTCTCTCCTTCCTTTTTGCTGCACGTAAGAATAATTTTGACGGGCCGAGACGACGTTGTCAGTTGTCAGGACGGCAGCAGCGTAGCAGCATTAGAAGCCGGTGCAGAGCTTACTAAAATGAGATGACAACTACGACGACGACGACGACGATGATGGAAGTTTTCGCGCGCGGCACGCACGTCAAAAGGTGGTTGTACTCTGCGCGCCTGGCTTGTAATGCCACCGTAACAGCAGCAGCCACTGACACTGTGTGGTGTCCGCGCTCGAGCTCGGCCGCGTTGAAATAAATATATATACGCGCGAGCGAGAGAGGCGCAAAGTGGTGGCTACGGAGGCGAAAGAGAGGGCCCTATGACGACGACGACGTCCCGGTGACGGGATAATAGGTCTGTCGTGCACGCGCGGAGAGACACATGCCGCAGCATCGTGACGAAAAATGAAAATAAATAAATAAGTACAAAAGAAAAAGCGAGCGCGAGAGAGAGACGAATCAGTCATAATAAGTATATATAGCCGGGCACGCGAGAGAAAAGAGGGAGAAGGCCAAGTCGTACAAGACGACGATGATTTACTCGCTGCACGCATATACACCGACGTGCCTTTAACAGTTTATTATACACGCATGTGCAGTTGCACACGGCTCGATCCCTGAATCGTTGCGAATTATTATTATCCGCGATACCGTGCGTGCTTTGATTTTCTGCGCGCCTCTCTTGCAGTCGCAGTTGCAAGCAAAACAGCTGATACGCGTCGCCGCCGCCGCCGCCAGCCGAGTTATGCATTTACACATACTTGACGCCGAGTGCGAGCTGCGATTAAAAAGCTCTCGAGAGAGTGCGAAAATAGCCGCATGTATATACTGTACGCGATGTCTACGTGTTATGCGAGTATAAGAGGGCTTACGTGCATCGCGGCACACTTTGCCGGCCGATCGTTTGCATTTGTCAATTGTTCGAGAGAACGTTTTCAAAACATCGTTTTTGTTGATTATCATATAGATTAACTCAGAGTTTAGTTGACGAATCGAAATTCTGTCGTATTCGATACTTCGTATAGTGCCTTTGAGAAATATTAAACGAAATTTTAGGCGAGGCTCGAGGATTTGACCTAAAAAACAATGAGATGAAGCGCGCAGCTGTCGAAGCTTAGATGAAAATGTGGTTTGAGGAGGCATTGACATCTCCCTTTTATCATATTTAAAGAGAGGAATATACTTTATTATCGTAATTTCATCATTCTTTCGATGAAGTTTTAAATAAAAACAATTTGCATCTGTTTGAATCGAATATCAACTGATTTTTAATTTTGCTATTTATAGAAATTCCCAAGACGCTCTTAGATAATCCGCAATCCCTTTTCAACGTATCACGTGAATGGAATTTTAAGCACTGATTAACGTCTTTTGAACGGAATATTTTCTATACAGTTTTTAGTGGTAAGTAATTCATATGCGTAAATCTTTGTCTCATTCATTAGAAGCCGATTTTACGCCCCAATGAAAATCGAAATGAAAAAATCAGCTTGAAATTTGTACAAATCCAAAACTAAAAAGCGACGTTTTCCCCTCATAATTGAATAATATGCTATGGTTTACTTATGTGCCATTTGTGTTGAAGCGAGATGAGATAGAAAATTAAACAAAGTACGTACTCGTCTTAACACACAAAACAGATTTAATATTCAAAAACACTATTTTGGATTTTTCGCCCGTATTTAAACTAAGGGTATGCGGTAGTAGTTTCTGTAATTTTTTTGGATTCAACTCAAATTCGATAGAATCTCATGATTAATTTTTACACTTTTGTTATCTTTACAAACTCCGTGTACTGTCTTTTGGTGAGAGAGCAAATTTCGTTTACATCTAAATTTTTTTTCGCAACTGTTGCATGTAAAATTTTCATGTCCTTCGTGGATTGTCTTTTGGTGTCTGAGCAAATCGTGTTTTCGTCCAAATTTCTGCTCACAAGTGTCGCATGCGAAATCTTTGCGACCTTCGTGGATTGTCAATTGATGTTTGAGCAAAGTACATTTACGTCCGAATTTTTTTTCGCATTTGTCGCATCGGTAATCTTTACGACCTTCGTGGACAGTTTTTTGGTGTTTGTTCAAATTGCTGTGATTCCCAAATTTTATTCCACACTTATTGCATACGTAATCTTTAAGACCTTCGTGTACTGCCCTTTGGTGGACAAACAAATTCTGTTTTTGTGCAAATTCCTTATTGCATTTGTCACATGCGTAATCTTTCCGACTTTCGTGGACTATTTTTTGGTGTCTGAGCAAATTACTTTTTTCCCCAAATTTCTTCTCACAAATGTTGCATGCGTAATCTTTGCAACCTTCGTGTACTGTCCTCTGATGCATAAGCAAATGGGGTTTGTGTGCAAATTTCTTCTCGCATTTGTCACATGCGTAATCTTTTCGGCCTTCGTGGACTGTCTTTTGGTGTGAAAGTAAAATCCATTTAAGTCCAAATTTTAGCTCGCACTTCTTGCATGCGAAATCCTTACGACTTTCGTGTACTGACTTTTGGTGCTTTAACAAATCTGATTTATGTCCAAATTTCTTTTCACATTTGTCACATGCGTAATCTTTCCGTCCTTCATGGACTGTCTTTTGGTGGGAAAGTAAAAGCCATTTATATCCAAACTTCTTCTCGCACTTGTCACATGTGTAATCTTTGCGACCTTCGTGGACTGTTCTTATGTGCACAAGCAAATGACATTTATGTCTGAATTTATTTCCGCAATTGTCGCATGCGAAATCTTTGCGACCCTCGTGGAATGTTTTTAGATGTTTGATCAAAGTGCCTCGTTCCTCAAATTTCTTCTTGCACCTGTCACATGCATAATCTTTCTGTCCTTCATGTACTGTCTTTTGGTGGGAAAGTAATAGCCATTTGTATCCAAACTTCTTCTCGCATCCATTACATTCGTAATCTTTGAAACCTTCATGGACTGTTCTTGTGTGCGCGACCAATTGAAATTTATGTCTGAAGTTATTCCCGCATTTGTCGCATGCGATATCTTTGCGTCTTCCGTGTATTGTCTTTTTGTGTCTTATCAACTTCGATTTTTGTCCTCTTTTCTTTTCGCACTTAGTGTGCACTGTTTTTATGTGCAAGAGCAAACTGTGTTTATTATCAAATCTCTTTGCGCACAATTCGCATAAGTAATTTTTGAAAACTTCGTGAAATATTCTATTGTGCTTGAGTAAATTTGATTTATTCTCAAATTTTTTCTCACATTTATTGCAGGTGAAATTTTCACGATGTTTGTGAACTAATTTTTGGTGCGTAATCAAACTCGATTTTTTCACAAATTTCTTCTTGCATTGGTTGCAGGCAAATTCTTTGATATCTTTGTGTATTGATATTTGGTGTCTACTCAAATGACTTCGGAACTCGAATTTCTCTTCGCACTTGTCGCATACGAAATCTTTTTGTTTATTGTGAACTGTGTACCGGTGTGTTATCATGCTCGATTCTAGTGTAAATGCCTCCTGGCAAATATCACATACGTATTTTTTGTCATTTGAAACCACACTGTAGAGTTCACTTGAGTTATCTTTCGAGACTAATTTCTCGGATTTCTTCTTAAATGTATGCATTTTGATGCCTAAATTTAATGATGGATAAATCTATTAAGTGTCACGGAATGAGTAAAATTTATCTTTTGATATTACAGTTTGTTTTATCGGGAAAGACAACGTTCAAACTAATTTATTTTTACTATAAACATGATCAGTGTTTAAGAGAAGAAGTCAAAATCGTTTATGGTAAGTTTGTTTACAATTAAATTTCCGATTTATCTGTTGATACATTGTTCGTATGATATTTGAACTAGTTTGAAATTCTAACTGGGCGACGATTTCTTTGAGGAACTTTTCTCCGAAAACACAAAAGTCCCGATCTCAGAAAATATATACGCAAAACCCACGACCGACCGCTAGATGGCTTTATTCTAATTTTCAATAAACCACCATACAATGTAACAAAGATCATATAATATAGAATCCTTTTAGGTAGCTGGTAGAAAAAAAAAAAATTTTTGCTCTGTTAAATCATTTCCACCATGTCAGGTAATTATATTTACTCGGCATGCTCACTTTGTAACATCTCAATTCGACCATAAGTGCGCGTTTATGAGTGCAAAAAAGAGATCGAGAAAACGACGTGGAATAGTCGCCGCTGCCTGCGGCTCTCGAGCGTCTCGTTAAGTCTTTATTATATCCACATGTAGATGTCCCTCCCCCGCTCACCCACACACACGTTCACTAGGACGTTATACGTGTATAACGATATATAGCTCGCCAATGAAGTCGCCGCGTCGACGACCAGCGAGACGACGACGACGACGACGACGACGACGTGCTCAAGTGACCGGGTTGCTTTAAATTCAAAGCTGCCATTCGCATTCTACATATAATAGCGTGTATACTATATACATGCGCACGCTTGGTCCGCACAAGTACTCGTCGTAACTATTCAGCTGCTTTTGCATTTATAAGTACTTAAATAGGTGTCTTCGTTGTCGTCGTCGTCGTCCTCGACGCGAGTCTGCGTCTACGAGCATGAAAGCAATCGATTCAGGGTGTTTGGTATATTGTGTCGCAGTGCTTCTTGCGTCATTATTATACAGCCTTATGTATGTACGGAGAGAGAGACAGAATGTTGATGGTAATTATACGAGCGAAATCGTAATCGTCCGGCGGCTGCCGTACACTGGACGTGTCTAACGATGCGAATTTTTTCATCAAGGGCTTTAATCTCGATCTATTTTTAAGCGCCGAGAGATAGAGAGATAAAGAGAGAGCGTACTAGAGCGAGAGTACACTTGCACCTAAGAATGATGAAATCAATTTGAACAAGCGAGGCTCTCTCACTCTCATTTCTCGGGTTTATTTTTTAGCCGCGCGCATCCTCGTCTGGATCGAAAGCTGAGTAAACAAATCGTTTGTTCGACCAACACATGTGTAATATATATATATTATAAGCTGCGTTGCACGAGGCACATGCTCTCACTTGGGCGTCCGCGTGAGCACACAGATACGTATCAATACAGACATCTGTCTCACTTTGATGATTCGTGAAGAGGCGCGCGCGCATCAAACGAGGATGATGATAAATAAATAAAATATGCAATCGTCGAAAGTCGCCAACTTTCATTACACTTTTCCGTCGTCGACGGTCGCGCCTGCAGGGCTTTATAAACCAGAGAGTGGTGGCGTCCGATCGGCGCGAGCGATCCTTTGCGGGCCGCGGATATATTTCTATTTTTCTTCGCTTTAATTGGACTGTTTGGGCTGCTGTGAGCTGCGAGCTGCGAGGATAGCATGCTTGCCATTTATCAAACGTTATTTCACGCGGCCTCTCTCGCACACTGTGAGAGAGAGAGAGAGAGAGAGAAAGCGTCCGCGTTTTTATTAAAATGTATTATTCATCGGTCGATATATAATAAGCGAGCTCCGACTTGGAACTTGGCGCGCGCGCGGGGATCATCGCGATACAAACCGCATCGCGACGCCGGTATTATTTATATAACCATCTCCGCGCGCGCTCACGCATTGATCTGCGTATATAAACGCGAGAATAAACAACAAATTTGTGCGATCAATTTTTTCGACGCGTCCCGAGCGCGTATTTACATTATTTGTAAATGTGTGGTTGTATACATGTGTATTATAAAAGAGGCCCGCTCTCGCGCATCATCATCACAACAGCCGTTCGCGTGTGTCCTCGAGCCAATATAATTCTTTATTCTTTTTTTTTTCATCTCTCTTTGCTATTTTATCGGTGGAATTCAGCGCATGTCGGTGCGCACGGGACTAGCTCTAAATCCGGTCATTTATTCGGAGGGGTAGACATTTTTAAAACGAATGAATCGGAAATGAAAAATCCAGATGGTAAACAAGTAGCGCACGGTGTATATCAATTATAACGTCGTCGTGTACTCAACGCGATCAGAGTCGACTTTCATTAAAAATTATTATCGCAAGATAACGCGAGATGAAAAAATCGCTCACAGCCCTCCACGCATTCATCATAATTTTGTCTTCAACTTTTTCTCCCCTTCGAAGTGCAGCTAAGTGCGTGCGCGTACATGTTAAAGTTCGAGCTAAAAGCTCTATGCAAGCTGCCTCCGCGAACCTCATCTCCGCGCGCGCGTTTATCGTGATTATATATCATGCGTGCATCCCGCCGCAAGCCCCGAACTTGCGCTCTTATTACAAAGCGCCCGGGTGCGCCTACGACGCGCTCGGTGGCGGCGGTGTAGCTGTCGCGTCGCGGCGGTGCGTATGCACGCGAGAGCTTTTTATCGTCGGCAGCTTGCGCTGCGTTGCGTTGCTGCTGTCTCTGTTTAATGTAGCGAGCGTACGAGTTCGTCGACGTCGCCACGCAAGAGCTTGCACGGGAGCTTGCAGTAATGACTAAATGGAAGCTAGCGTCGTCGCCACCGCCGCCACCGTCGTGACTTGAAAGGATCCCTTAAGCGATGCGTGTCGAGATAGAAGCAGAAAGAGAGAGAGAGAGCATCGCAAGCTCCTGCTTACACCTATATTGTAGAGCAATTGTAAATGCGAGATGCCGCGTCTAGGAACGTCAAAACATTTTCAACCCTTCGTATGATATGCGCGTATACATGCAGACCGAGCGCGAGAGATCGAGGCTGCTTTTCGCGTTGAAAATTTCATTGTGCGCAGAATTTCGCAGAGATATTATCGCACGACCTGTATTGTGAATAATTTATGTTACAATGAAATAAACAATTCAGCATATGTAACTCTGCGGAGTTCTTTTTGACGCGACCAGTTGATGGAAGAATTAAAACATATTTTAAAATGTAAACTCATTAATATTAGCACTCTTCACTGGTTTCGAGCGGTACATCGAAGCTCGTTGCACAATTTCGCGAACGCGTAGCGCGTATGATCAGGGGAAACAGTTTTCACGTTGCTACATGTATTTACGCCTAAAATTTATATGTGGCGCGCGCGAGCTAGGAAAACATTTGCAGCCGTTCAATTGCCAGGCTCGCGCACCGCGCAATATTGCCTCGACGAGTGAAGTTGCTCAACGGGGCTAAACTAAATTTCTTGTTTCTCCGCGGCAAATAACGCCTGCAACGCGGCGCGTGGTATACATTACTCGGCGACGAAAAGCTTGATGCCTCTCTCTCTCTCTCTCTGGAAATGGCGCGTCGTTGCTTCGCAGATATATACTACTATATATACTACTATGTATCGCATGGCAAATATACCCATAACGGCCTTTTGCGTGTACGCACGCAATTTCGAGAATATACATAAATTTCATGCAGTGCATTTTGCGGAAACGACCCGCGCGCGCTCGCGAGCAATTCTCGACTGACTTACGAGCTTTTAACATTGACCTGCGGTGTCGTTTGCCTTCTATACATGTTCACTCGATGATTTTGTACACGTTGTTCTTAGAGTGTATCTTCGATCGTTAAACTTTCATTTACAGCTCTATTCGATAAAACGATTTTTCTTTTTTGATAAGCTCTTTGTGTATCTCTCACGACTAATGTTTGACCAATTCATTAATGACCGATATGTCGATAACGTCATTCTTTCTATTTTTTTTATAACTTTGTTTAAATGATATATTAAGCAATCATCAACATTTTCAGCGTTAAAAAATGAAAAAAAAAT
The DNA here is from genome assembly GCA_902732785.1 of Trichogramma evanescens. Classification (NCBI taxonomy): domain Eukaryota; kingdom Metazoa; phylum Arthropoda; class Insecta; order Hymenoptera; family Trichogrammatidae; genus Trichogramma; species Trichogramma evanescens. The sequence continues at coordinate 10,940 of CACVKI010145460.1, read as the reverse complement.
AGTTTGTCGATAAATTTTTGATGCAAGTTCAAGTTACGCGGACATAAATTTGGGCATAAAACTTACCTTGTCAAACAGGAGCGCTCGCGAGATGCACTACACGCGGAAGATACGAATGAAGGATCCCGACGTACCGTCACTTTTCCAATAGTTGTAGCAGCGAGGCCCAAAAATCAACGCACGATATTTGCAAGTTTTCGCGTCAATACCGATTCGAAGGGCGGCACGCCAAGAGGCAAGAATGAACGATCCGCGCTCCACAACGCAGCGATGCCGATATTATTATTGTAATAAAATAAGAATAAATGCAATGGGATAAAAAGGCAGGGATCGTCGCGCGCGTATCGTAAGTGTGTGCGGACGCGCCAATAAGACCTGCACTTGTGGCGTCTTAGAAGTAAACAGGAGTCGCTTTTATATCGCGCTAAGATCCCTTGAGGAACGCGTGTAGCGCGCAATTATATATTATATACACGGAATTCTGCTGCTGAGGCCGCGAAACTATTATAATACGTACTTAACGGCGAAAAAACCTTTTTATCGTCGGGCGCGCGCGCGGGTATATAGAATGCATAATAATGTGGAACGAGCCTCTGGCCATCTAATGCTGAGCTATTAGGACATGTTCATTAAACAGTGTTTGTCAGCTGCGCCCTGAGCGTCTTTCTCTCTCTCCATTATGTATATGGCATGTATATATTGCAACAGCAGTGCACATAATCGAGCGTCAGCGCGCAGCGTCCTCGTGGCGCCGCGTGTAGCGCGCACACACCATTCGACGCGATACACATAATGCATAGTCGATATATATATAATATATAGCTACGTGTTTGTGCCTGCGTCTGTGTGTGGCCCGTTCGGCTTGCCTTTAAGATTGCTTCGAGCGACGTCGTATAGACTTAAGGGTGCTCGACAGCCCAAGCACTCAAGCACAGTGCCTTGGCTTGCAGATTATATATTATTAAGTTGTTCGCGTCACGCGTTTGCGTTTATCCATGAACCAATAAAGGGCGACAAACACTGTATACGATATGCATATTCGCAGAGCTTTAGCTTTGATTCGATCGCTCGTTGTATAGAAAAATATTATAGCCTTCTACTGTTTTTATCAATTTATCGAGAGTCCCTGAATTGTGAGAAGCGCGCGGGGGAGGAGGCGCTAAGGCTGGCCGCTTATTACATTCGTCTCGTTAGAGATAATCGGATCGTGCCACGTGAACAAAAAAAAAAAAACACAAACTTTCACAAGGTCGGCATTGGCAAGAGAGAGATTCAGCGATTTATGCCCCCGACGGCAGCTCTCTCAGCTTTCCCGCGGAGCATGAAAAATCATTTACCTTTTTTACCTCGCTCTTTCTCTCCAGCTTTCGGGATAAACAGAATAACAATACGTATAGACGGAAAACAAGAAAGAACTGCAAAAATATACTTCCATTCTAGCCAATCTAGCTATTTTAGGTGGAAGTAAGGGAGGAAGAGGGAGGGAGGGGGCAAACAGTCGCGCAGAATAGGCCAGAACAGAAATACATTTCCACTCGGGATGTGCCCGGAGTTTTTTACCCCGGAAACTTTCTCGTTTTCCACGTCGCTTAATTCGTAAGTTTTTGCACCGCTGCCTCGATCATTCTAAATTCAACTTTTACAGCTGATCCTGCGGGGAAAAAGTTTGCCGCTGATCGTGCAATCTTATTAAGATTTCGGAGGGCCACGCGACGCCTCGGCCACATTTTTCTTCGCAAGGGGGGCTGTGGTAAATAAAATATCCTGGCATGCGACCCTGTCGATTGCTTATTTATGCGTATTTAAATCAAGATCAACTGTAAAATAGCCTCTTATTCTACCGTTAAGCAGTTAATCGTTGTTTCTCGACGTTGCATCGAAAAAAGCTTCGATTTTTATGTCGCATTGTAATAAAAAATTTGAAAGAAATTTATTACCTCGAATCGTAGCCTCTTATCTTATGAAGATAGAGCCAAGTTATATTTTGCTTCTGGCTTTAAAACGATACCTCTCTGGGCTGGAGTAACAAAATAGAAAATCAACTGCCAACTGATTAGATGTCAAAAAATGGTTAATATCTTGCGGCTGTTTTTTATTAAAAATTTCTCTCGAGTATATCGCGTTTTTTTTCTTATAATTTATTTTTAAGACCTGTTACTGGTATAAGTTAACACAAACTTTCAAATAAACATCAGCGCATACAATATTATTAGTTTAATGTTGACCGCTAGGCGGCGTACACTTTTCTCTATATTCTCTCATATATGAATAATTATAGTCATGCATACATCTACATAAATCTGACAAATCGTTCGTCATCAACCTTTGTCAACGAATTACTTGACTGTAATTTATTTCGAACCATACAATAATAAAACGAAATAATAAAATGATAACTTGGAATCTATGGCGAAGACTACAGCATCAATATCAACTCAAATCCGAGATATCCGAGACTATAGCGACAGTAAACTTGAAAAACTGATTCGAGCGATTTTTCCCAGTGAGTTTAACAGTTTCGTGCGACGAAATAAACAAAAATCACTTAACGCTCCTTCGCCCATATCCGTATTATCATTGCGAAATTGAGAATCGATCGAGCGCGATGATTAGTAGTCGCTTGCTTACCCGTTAGTCGAAAAAATCATCGCGGAATTCTCGGTAACAATAAGCCGAAAAGTTGCGGACGAGAAAATCGACAAACAGGTTTTTCTGCTATAAAGGAAAAAAAATTCGTCGAACGCGCTCTCGCACGAGAACAACACGGTACACACATATATATAGGCAGCAGCGTTGCAAGGCTCGTAAATTCACGGCTCACGTGCGTCGTTTGCGTAAATATATATCTTTTAAAGCACTCGAAATGTAGGTGTACAGTATTATAACGATGATCCGCGCGAGCTTGGGCGCGCGGAAAGTTAGCCCTCGTCGTCGTGCGCTCGGCAGCAAAAGTTGCCCCGCGCACACGCAGCTGCGGCGCTTGTAAAATATAACAAAAAAAAAAAAAAAACAGACTCGATCCTCGAGCGCATGCAGAGCTATATATCTAACTCGGTTATCATCATTATTACAATGGACTGCGAGCAGCTCGTATATATGTTTGTGTGTGGGTGCTTTGCAGCGCGGCGCGGATAGATGCATTGACCGTACGGTCTACATTATATACAAAAGTTGCGAGTTTGTGCCCGCGCTGCAGACGTATTATACGCCGAGTACAAAGCCCTTATATACCACCAGTAGCGCAAGCTCTCTCTATACACATGCACGCACACGCACATACTTACGCACATAAAACTGCGCCGGGCTATACTCCGGCTGTGCACTGTAAGCTCGTAAAAGTCCATGCCTGATTCACTGCTTTTGTTATACGTACTTTTTCCTTAAGCTGTAGCGTGTATGTATGTATATACCTCGCTATATACTATATATAAACTACATAAAGCAGAAGCGAGAGTGTATCAAGCAGTTAAAATCGAATATGCACATTGACGTATGATCGTAAACAAAAAGTTAGCGAAGAGGGACAGAGAGGAAACTTGAAAGCTCGACGTGCTTTTTTTCGATATTTCTATGCGTCTTTCTCATTTGTCCCAAATCCGAAGCGATCGTAATTATTGATGAAAAATCCGTGATTTACTTGCAAATAAATATTCAAAATATCTTGGGATAACGCGACTAACTTTTACTGCGATTAAAGTTTTTATCTTATTGACTCGTATATTTTTTAATATTATAATACTTACGCATAGCTTTATATTCATCATTGTAATTCTTTTGCATTTATTACAATTTTTAGTCGATTTCAATAAATGGAAAAGCTATACATTAAAGATGCACAAAGAGAAAAGATAAAATGTATAATTTAAAAAAGTTGAAGGTTTTACTTTGTTTTACAAAACCACGTAAATGGGCCTGTACTCGAGGGTTCCTTTTGCACTGAGCAGTAGATTAAATTGAATTTTCGATGAATTGATTTTCGCTTCAAGTGTAAAAAAATGCAACATTTATTAAGAATAAATGTACAACGAGGGCCACGCATTATACGCAACATGGATTCAAATGTTGTATTATGGAGGATAAGTAATTAAAGTAATGATAAATGCATGAAATGGTTTTAAATATTTTTATAAAATGTTCTATTTATACAGCATATAAAACAATACTCTTTTGTTTCACATTGTATTCACACATTTTTAATTCTATACGACTATACCATCATCGTGTAACCCTCAATATTTTCATATATTTATTTATATATTTACTTTATATTATTCGGCGGGTTAATTTTTTTTTCATATATATAATTTATAATATATTTTACGACTTTGTAAATAATTTTTTTTTGTTGCGTGAATAATTTTTTTTTCTTTAACATCATGATTTCGGACATCACACTTTGCTCTTGGTCGTGCCGCCGCTACGATTCGTACTCTTCGGTTCTGTTGTGGTAATCTTAGTCCTAGTAGGGGTGCGCTTCTGAGTCAGATCGAGTTTGGTCGCGTCAGCGCTTATTATGCGATTGAAAGCGCCATTCTCGGGCCTCGATCCGGTAATGCTGCTCAAACTATCCACGTTGTCTTGATTATTTGGTACTTTTAAATGGACAAAGAATAATGATTGCGTCGTTATTACTTGAAAATGCACAAATAAAATGCACAAAAAGGACAAATAATACTTACTATTCCGATTAACGCGTGGCCGCGTATTTATCAGTTCGCTAACCGACTGCTGAGTGCGTTTCTGCTGATTGTTCCCTGAGTAATGATTGTGATTAAGGAAGGCCGGCGATTCCGTGCTGTCGCGCTGCTGCTGACTCTGCTGATCTTGTGTCGCGGGCAGGGGCTGCGACCAGAACGAGTCATCGAAAATCTCATTGTCGACCTCCTCGTCGGGCATTCGATTTAGGCGCGCTCGCACGATCGCCAAATGCCGATGCACGTAGTCCTGCTCGGGCGCCAGGGCTGCGGCTTTTTCCAGACACTGAGCTGCCAAGCCGAGCTTGCCGCGCTCCACCATTACCACGCAAAGATTGTGCAAGCCTTGTATGTTGGTCGGATCCAGCTGGAGAATCCTTCGGTAGCACTGCAATCGTATTCACATGTATTTCATTGTGTGCTCTAACAATCATGCTTTTAGAGATTTCACTTTTGTGGAGAAATTCTCGCTTACGTTTTCAGCTGCATCCAAATCCTTAATATTGTTAATGTAAATATCACCGAGCAAAATTAGCCCCTTGACGTGATCCGGATGAAATCTGACGAGTTGATTCAGAAAAGGAGCAGCTTCTAAAGGCCGTTGCTCGTCGGCCAACAGCAGAGCCAAATTGAACAGAGCCGATCTGAAGTCCTCCTTCAGAGCAACGGCATTTCTGAACCATCTCTCGGCATCCTCGCTGTCGTGATCGTCCATCGCAAGCATACCAAGATTGAAATGTACCCTCTCGTTATTGGAATCCTGCGTACGAATGGAATTTCAGTTTTATTGAGATTCATCATAGGTAACGTGTGCACACCCAATTTCGACCCTTAAATCCGTCAATTATTGTATACCTTTCGCAATAGCTTCAGTAATCTCTCTCTGGCGACTTTTCGGAGCTCAGCGCGGCCTAGCTCCTGCAGCAGTATGGCCGAGTTGAGCAAAGCCTGCTCGTGCTCCGGATCGAATTCCAGGGCTTTGTCGAGATAGGCCAGGGCCTGCGAGGCTTTTCCTTGCTCCAAAAACACAACGCCGAGCTGTAAATAAAAATGCCCACGCGGCGCCGTTAAATTTCGATGATCATAAAAACTCTCTTGACACATCCATATATAGGTGCCGGATGATAAACGAGCACTACTCTGCGCCACACTCACATTATAATAAATGTCAGGATTGTTGCTGTCGTAAAATAGGGCTCGCTCGTAAACCTCCTGGGCTTCTTTCGTGCGATTGAGTTTGATGAGGACGTCACCGCGATTGATGTACGCCAGCGTGTAATCCGCTCGCATGCTGATCGCCTGCCTGTACAGCAGGTCGGCCTCCTCCAGCCTCGTCGCGTTTTTCGCTATGAGATTGGCCAGATTCACAAAAACGTTCAGATGATTGGGTGCTATCCGCGCTTGATAGGACTCCCCGGGTTTGGCTTTCGGTAGCAGAGATTTGGCCTGTAATGGGGAAAAAATGTATGATGATATTTTTTTTGACGACGTGAATATTATTGCAATGCATCATGTATGGATGAAAAATCACATCGTTAATTACGAATCTACGGATGAGCAATAAAGTAATTTGCCAACCTTCAAGTAAGCGTCCTCGGCCTCCTTGAACATCTTCAAATGATTGTAAGTCCGGCCGACGTTGATGTGCGCGCCGATGTCGTCGCCCTGCACCTGTACGGCCATGTTGAAAAAATTCAGCGCCTCCATGAAGCGGCCTTGGCTCTCGAGCGCGTGGCCGACGTTGTTGAAGAGCTTGGCGTTGCGGTCGTTGACTTTGAGACCCGACATGAATATCTGATACTCGTCCTGCCAGTCGTAATTCCTCACGTAGGTTTTCGTGGCGAAGGACAGTAGCAGCGTGAGCAGCAGTAACACCGATAATTTTTTACTGCAACAAGAAAAAAGGTCGCGAACGCAAAAGCGGACGCTCGATAAATTTGTCGCTTTTTGCCCGCTCATCGACGTACAGATAACATGGCCTGCAAACGTCATTTCGCTAATGCATATCACTCCCGACGCCCCAGGTCGCGTAAAATATATTTTCATATTTGGTGAGTTTTTCTTTTCGTGCGATATGCAAGAGGAATTATCGGGAGTAATGTAAACCGATCATCGTGAATTTACAAGTAAGCATACTCTTAAATACCTTTTTTCGCATAGAATGTGACATCCGTATCCAACGAGCATACAGAATCCCATCGAAGGTGCATAAAGTACTCTTTCGGCAACAACAAAACCGACTGGAAAAAATAGATTTGAAGCCGGTAGGAAGGGAAGAATCATCATCGCTAAACTCTGCAAAAAATCGACAAAAAAAAAAAGAAGAGAGAACAATTTTGAACTTCAATGGCACTGAACGTAATTGCTGCTGCTACAAAATAAAAAAAAGGAGACTCACCATGATGATTATTATTGACGTTTGTCGATTGCACGTGAGCACGGCGGTCGCGAGCAACCCGAGGACCGTCGAGTGGGCCGCCAGAGTGGCCAAGTTTCTCACGTCCAGCAGGCCCTCGACGAGCGGTATCGTGCCCATGGTCCAGTCGCAGCACAGATCCGTGGGAAGGAACAGCAGACGCATATTGACGGCGGCTAAATAATTATACGTCAATTGTCTGGTCGGCGTCGCGGCCACCGACGCCGGATTGTCAAACCTGCAATGCAACGCGGGCACGGCGGCAACGATTAAAATTCAATCTTTAAGCCGACCTCCCAACAAACCGAGCAGCGGCGGCGGCTCGCTCGCGGGGGCTAATTCGATTAATCTTAATGCGCCAATTTCGATATTATGACGCACGGCGAAGGATGAATAATACATAAATTATTATATCGCTGGATAGAGAGAGAGAGAGAGAAAATGAATTTTATAAAGTTGCAAGATTAATTTGGCATTTCGATTTCAGTCCGATGTATATCGGACACATATTCAATAAAATGGAAAAGTCGATTCGAGATATATACCGCGCGGGGGTAAAATTCATTATTTCTTTCGCATGCAAAAACGTCAGAGTGTCAGATATAAAATATACGTATATTGTAAGTTACCTGGTGAATACGGGCAGCTTCGAGCCCATCACGTGTAATCTTAAAATTAACAGACTAAAGGTAACGAGGGTGACGGCGGTGAGTCGCTTTGTGCCCTCGCTCGACCAGCTCGGCGATATCTTTTTACCGTCGAACGCCGACTTGAGCGCTAATACAATGTCCAAAGCTCGAACCTGTGCCAAAAGAACGAGTAGCAGTAGTTGTAGAAAAGTAGGGCGAAAAATCAAAGGAGCTGACTCGACAAACACACATCGGAGAGAGTCGAGTCGGCCGCGTTAATTATTCATCATAAAGTCTCTCAATTACCCTTTGTACAACGAAAATTTCATATAAAACGCAGACTGCCGTGGCGGTGATCCCTTGCTCCTTGCACAGCATAGCCACGAGCACGAAGAACATGGACATTATTAATGATCTCCAGCCTGTGTTAAGGGATACGTGTGTGAGTATTATATATATACGTGCATGCGCCAAAAAGTCCGCACGAGAAAGTCGAAGAAAAACACGGTATACGCTTTTCACGAGTACAACGAGTATACGAGAGGTGAAAACGAATAGTTTTGTTTTAAGAAAAATACAGACCTGTGGATCGTTTGCTTCTGCAACACTTGGTGTAGGTCATCAAAGCAGCCAAGTAAAACAAGGACGACAAGGTCTCGGCTCGGCCGACGACTCCCGTAACCTGGCGACGTTCAAACGTGTTACGAATTCATGTATACATTAACATTCATAGGGTAAACAGCTTATATAGATTTCGTGCTTTCGTGCGTAAGCTCGGAATATACATGGTTTTTTCAACGCAGTAATCTAAAGTGCGTGCGCTTACCGCCTCTGTGTGTATAGGATGAACGGCGAACAGCAGAGCCGAGATGAAACTCGCAACGTCTGGTAAAAACATCAAGCATATTCTGGAAAAATAAAATGTAAACCAGATTCGATTTTAATGCCGAGAGAGATGCAAAATCCTAATGTTAACTTTATGTCATACTGGACGCATAGCAATAGTAAATGTGTGCTTTGAGCTTTCAAAGTACTCGATCGTGTTTTCGCTTCAAATCAACATGCAATATCGGAATTAGACTGATATATGTGACTTATCGAGATAGATAACGACTTCGCTCAGAGTTCAGCGGTGTAGTTTAAATTTAACAAATTCTCGATGAAAATTTATGTTTACGCAAATCCTGCAACAACAGAATATGATAAAAAAACATACCCTTCGGTTTACTTTAAGTACACAATATACGAGCGTGCATCCCTCTGCCTCGTTGCGTCGTGAATATTTTCCCATAACGCAACTGGAGCGCGCGGCGCGCAGCTTCATTTTTAAATAAATAAAAAAGAAAAAAACATCTCCACTTGGTGATTTTTTTTTCGTTGGTTTGAAAAAAGCTGAATAAAAAAAACCGAGCATATTCACGAATCAAGTCCGTCTCTATACGTATGGCTCGTTGTGTGTCCGGCCGTGCCTCGTCTATTCGCGAGTATCTGCCAATTCTCTCGTGCTCGTGTGTGTTGCCAGAAGTCCGCGTATCCAATACGCGAATGCTACGATGGTCTTCGTCAGTTTTACGAATACATGCAGTTTGATACCAACCTGAAGTACAAAAGGCTAACTCCAACGTGTAGAATAACGTTGAAAAGATGATATCCCATCGGGTCCAATTGATGTATCATGTAATTCCAACGGAATGTGAGGACGCAGAGCGGCCTGTACGATTTGTGCGATTGTTCCTGTGAGCAACAAAAAGAATCACGATATTTTAAAAATTGTGTAAATTCATGATCAATTTTGTATAAAGTAATGTTTTCATTCGCAATGAAAAAGAGCATTACATCGATGACTTGTACAATTTACTCAAACACATTAAATATTTATTTGATTGGTCAAAATATTTCCCCTCATCGAAACATTTCATTAAAGGAACTGAAAATTTAATTAATTTGAGTAAATTACACAATTAATCGAATGAAATATTCCAGTCGATCAGTTGAACGTTAAATCGATTGGATCGAATAGGGAAATATTTTTCTCAGCGTGTTACATTGAAACAGTTCATCGATGCGGTAAAAAGTTTATACAAATTCGACGTAATTTTTCAGCACAAAGGTGCAAGATTTCACGAAATCCGGAACCATGTAAAAAATGGTTGAATTTTAATTAAAAAAAAAAAAAAAAATACAAAACTTAAATTGAATCGAATTTAATACGATGAATGCACGCGCGAGATCATCCCAGAGCACGGTTTTGAAAATTGCTTTCAGCTCAAACTGCATTAAATGTCGAGCATTTTCTTTTCACAATGTACGTAATCAACGTTATCGTGAAAAGACACTTTCTACGGATAGCCAAACAAATTATTTCGAGGATTACAATTAGTGAACTATTGTTCAAGAGGGTCCAAATTTTGTTTGATAAAGAGCTGAAAGCGTCGAATGTTGCACGTGAATTTGGTGATTACTAATGTGCAGTATTCGGTTTCGAACGGTTCTAGAAGATACATATTTTTACCAAGTTGTTTTGGTCGCATGGAAATATACCAAAAGTAACAACTCTCGAAAGCAAAATAGAGTCAATAAAATATTCTACTAATAATTGAGTATGACCTAGAAAATTGAAAATTAAATTATTTGACGAGGAAGAAGGAAGATACTTCGATTCACTGATTATATTTACTCTGTATTGATTTCGTACGATATTTGTATATATTTGTACTTCAAAATTATGTTATATGTGCATTATAATAATGACGGTAGTAATAAATTTAAGAGTGTATGCGGGGCAATGATGGATTTTTGAAACGCTCGGAATAATCCAGTGGAATTAAATAAGTACATCTCGAAATAGCTCAGTCGGATTAAAGGAGGGTAAAATAAAAACCGCTGCCAAGACATTGGCAAGGAGCTTCCTCCATAAAAGTTATTTACGATTAATAATAATTTAAAAAAAAAATGTAGTATATCGTTATTTTGTATATTTTTTAAATTAAAAAAAATCAAATATACTGTTCAATAGTACAAGGAAAAAAAATAGAATAATGATTGAATAGTATTATAATGATTGAAAGTTGTTATGTGTATTATACGTCTAGATTTGAACAAAGTTTTTAACACGGAAACAGACACAGACAGTAGGTACACGTATCTTTCGCATTTCGCATAAGTAATGTAGTTGCGCATGTTTATATCAGTGATAATTTT
>CACVKI010145459.1:0-12946 GCA_902732785.1 Trichogramma evanescens | reverse complement strand
CCCCGTGCATCGAACTCGCAGCGCGGATAACACGACAAAAGTTTCGGATGATCAATTAATTTAAAATCTCGATCGAATCAGTTGCGCGCAGCGAGGAGGAAAAAAAGTTAAATTTACACGGTATCTCGCCGCGCGATCGCGTAGCTATATGTATACGAGCGAGCTTCTCACGGCAAATCACGATCATGTTTGCGCTCGATACCACACGGTCGATGCTTGCGAGTCGTGTTTACGCGTCACGTTCCTTTTTTTCGTGGCAATCTGAGCTGCTGCAAGCTCGGCTCGGCGCTACACGAATTAAAACGTGCAAAAGCTCAAGCTTATACACTATGCTGCTATCGCGCGTCTTCTTGTCTGCGCTCGCAGCTCCATGATCGAGATCGCAGAGAGTCGTTAGAGGGGCACTTTTTACTCGAGCTTCATAAATTCACTACTCGCTCGGATTTATATATACGCACCGGCAGCTCTCTCGTTCTCTTTCATTTCTTTTCTCGTGTTCTCGCGGCGTCGATTCGTTCTTCTTATGGCAAACGAACGATGATTTCACGAGCGATGGTCTACGGAACAATAAAAAAACCCCGTGAATAGGGAAAAAAAGTCTGACTCTCCCGGCACAGATTGTCGCGCGCGAGCATTATCCATCCGCCCGCCCCACACACATCTTTTGTGCAATTCGTTGGTGGAAGCTTGCACACCGCAGCAGCAGCAGCAGGAGGGAGCTCAAATGGCTGCGCCCGAGGCCAGCAAGTATATCTCATGTGCGCGCTATATGTTCCTGTATACACCTACGAGCAGCTCTGCTGCAGTCGAGTCACTTTTTCGGCTGCCAACATAATTGCGCTTCCGACACCTGACAAGCTCCCTCGCACGTACAGCGCAGCACGACTCGTTATCCGTCGCACAATGGAAAATCCTTCGAAGGATTCGTTCGATATATAATATACCACCCGCACATTTACGCGTAATACGCACACACACACACCCCGGACGCGTGAGGGAGAGAGCTGGCGAATTTATATTCGCGGCGTCGGCAGGCGGCTCGCTCGAGCTTTGACAGTTTGAAGCTAAAAACAATAAACTTGCAAACTGTGCGTTGGCGATGCGACTCGCGCGCTCAGCGGCATTACTGTCACACGCGCGATGCGGTCGGATTTTAACGACGAGCCGATAAACAGTCTCCCCTCCTGCCATGCCTGCCTGCATGATCATGATGCAGCAGTGGCAGCGCGTCGCGCTCGCTCATATAAAGGTAACGTTATATAGGATAAAAATGCGCGCGTATACGTTGGCTGCGGAATCTCGCGCGCGAGCTAGGCATTATAAAGAGAGAGAGAGAGAAAATCATCGATATTCGTTTCGGTTCAGTGAGTAGTAGTAGTAGTAGTACGGCAGTGGCGGTGGCGCGAGAGGTTGAAAAAAAAACATTTTTTTTTCCTTTCTCCCCCGCCGTATATGAGAGGAGCAGCTCTCGCTGCGCGTGCATCACTCATACACTTTTCCACTGATGAGATGTCTCATTTTTATGCCTCTTTCTCTCGCGCGCTCAGCAGCAATAGCAGCAGCAGAAGCTCGCAGCCACCGCCGCCGGGGGGGGATCGATACCTTTTCCATCCGCGTATCATAATAAAATGTGTATGTGTGTCTGTGTGTGCATTGAAAGGTTACGCGTATATACGATGGCTATACGTGGCGCACTCGTATCTCGCTCTCTCTCTCTCTCATTCGCTGCGCCTACATAGATATCAGCGAGTAAATAGTCCGAGGTTATTATACTTGCGTTATACGTAGAGACGCGTGGCAACGTCGATGATGCACTCGCTCGCTCGGCGGCGCAGCATGTTTTTCTTTCATCGATATTACACGGCTCGCCTGCGAAGTAATAGGCCTTTGACACACCCGGGGAAAACTTTATTCGCACTGCGAGACTTGTACGCGCCTATGCTTTCGAGATCGCGTATATAGCAATCGAGCGTCACAGAGAATCGATATTTTTAAAGCTTCGCGCGCGCGTTCATTTACTCGAGATTAGATTTGTTTTTTCCTGTTCGTCAGGGGAATTAAAGCGCGTGCTCTTGATCCGGTGCCAGGATATTCGTCGAAAAATTAATTAGCCAGCCCCGCCGACTCTGTTCTCTCGTAAGTGTTTTGTTGCCACGCGCATGCACACCCGAGCTTTTAATTATATAAAATCTTCGCATGGCCCCGGCAGCGTTGCACGGTATTACTGCCTCTGCCCGCTGCGTTACGTACAACGCGTGCGTTACTACGTGTGCTGCTGCTGATGCTGCTGCAGCACGTGTAGATGTACATTACGCTGCAGCCGAGGCCAATTATAAAGTAAAGCTCGACGAGCTGCCAGCTCGTCGTCGACGTCGTTGTGAGTGGCTTTTGTTAAATAATTATCAAAGCATTTGGCATTACATTAAGGTCAAAAAGAAAAATAAAGAAATTAAGCACACGGGAGGTCCTCTCGCTGCATTTATATTAGCGCTTGCAAAGCTCGCAAGTTTATGTTCTCATAATACCGCACATATACAAACAGACGGCTGCTGCTGCGGCATTTCCATGTGGCAGCTCTTTCGCCGCACTCGAATCGAAGCGGCGCGCACAAATAACGCGGCGAAATCTCTGTAGCGTTTGGTCGGTGCAGCAGCCGACTGCGAGAGAGCGAGCGACTGGCTCGTGCGACTCTCGCCGCGCTTGTCATTCGCTCGTGAAACGAAGCAAATTGAAAATCTCGTTGAAGAGATATATATATATCTATATGCATAAGCGACTGGCAACAGCTAGCTTTCTAGCTCGGGAGCTTGCGAGAGCTTGCAGCGCGCGTGAGTTCTAGCGTGTGCGTATGCTGTATGTCACATTTTCCATGCGCTGTCTATATATAACTACGTATAGAGAGAGAGAGAGCGAGAGACGCGTGCCAAAAGCGATTCGTTAAGGGTTTTTGTTAGCTCACTCACTCGCTCTCCACAAGTTTATGAACACACACACACATACACATATAGATACGCGAAAGGCAGCTTGCCGTACGTGAAGAGTTTAATACGTATACGACGTCGCAAGTTGTTCTATCATATGGTATATAATATTTCGATGTGCATTTAGTGTAGCATACGACGCAGTATTATAGAGTATAACGTTCCATACGCGAGGCTACGTTGATACACTAACACACAAGCGAGAGCCGATCGATTCGGATATTAGCTGTACCCACACAAGCACGCACGGACAAACCATAATACGAAAGCTGCGTATACGAGCTATTATTATAACGAGTATAAGATAGAGAAGGAGGATCGAGCGAGGCACGAGGCTGATAGACCCCCCGCCGCCGCCGCGCGTGCACGAGCTTAATATGCGCCGCGAGCATTATCAAGCGCGCATTATCGTAGTTTACAATTTAATGCCGCTGACGCAAAATAATTTCGTCGAGCGCGATGAGAGATCTACTTGCGTGTGCAACAACAACAACAACAACACGTATAGTAGTATAAGACGCGCTACGATACGCGCGAGCGCAAAAGGCAAATATCCCAAGAGAAATCGAGCTGCACGCGGCAGGTAAGTATATACGTTTCCGTGCAGCGCGGTATATATACGCGGTCACATCGACAGGTTTCTCGAAATTGATCAGTACATAGTGTGTCTGTGTGTGAGAGAGAGGAAGAAAAAAAATTGCCATCGACGTACAACGATATAATACGCGGTGCGGCGGTGGTGGCTGCCGACCAGCAGGCAAGAGGCGCGCACACAGCAGCTCGACGTGTACGTGAGCTAGGCTGCACGAGGTCAACGCTTTGTACTTCGTGCCGGCCGTAGCTCTCTCTCTCTCTCTCTCAAAGAGACTCGGCGGCAGTCGCCGTATATACGTCTCCGACGACATGTATAGTGCTCGCCCGAGAGTATACACTATATTATATAGGATACACACACGTACACGTACACAGGGTCGAGCTTTTCTCGAGCCTTGCGCAGGGTATATATTGTATTCTCGCAGTCGACCCCCCCTATATACGTTGGATAGCTTGATTAAAAATGTCTACGCGCCGCAATTCCTTCTGTGTGTCTAGGGCATGCACACGCGAGCGAGCGAGCGAGAGAAAAGGAGAAATAGCAAGCGCAACGTGTGCATGGGTATATACATATAGCGTATTGTTGTGTATATGTGTCGTCGAGTAGTCACACTCACCTGCGCTAGAGAACACTGCCTCGGCGTGCTCGGATCGATTGTCATGCTCCGACTTTTTTTTAACGCGCTCGAGACTCGAGAGTTGTAATGCAGCTGCTACGTGTAATATAATGCAACGTTCGCACTTATTCGTTCCGTCGATGCATCGATATCGCACAGGTGTTGCTTTAGACACACGCGCACAAACGAAAGCTTCGTATATTATTTATTGATGCAACCGACTCGTGGTAATGTTATCGGTTCCGCAGTCTTTGCGCTGCTGCTGCTGCAGCGAGCGATAAGATCCGAGCCGAGCTCGCGGCAGCAACCTGTCGCGGAGCTTGCGACGATAGGCCATGCTTATGGATATACAGAGCGCGCAGCTGGTCTCTCTCTCTCTCTCTGCACGAGCGAACGTAAACACACGAGTTAGCAGCCGAGTAAGAAGGTGGGGGGTTCACGGCGGTAGCGGAGCTTGCAGCGTTAGATATAATAGTCGGGAGCGGCCGAGATCCGTCCTCGAGGCGCTTCGCTCGCCTTCTGCGGACGACTGAAAAGCTTGGCGCGCTACGTCGCTCTCCCTGCGATGATCCAATACGGTATGGGTAGTAGGTGTTCGTCGGTCGCGCGCGCGCCGCAAGCTCCGCGGCTGCGCATAGGCAAGACCCGGCCGGCGCTTATGATTTTGCGTTATAGCATAGAGCGCTCTCGCCACCACCACCACTACCACCACCACTACTGCTGATAATGTACACGCGTACAGCTGCACGGCTGCTGACTTTATCCGCACACGCGCGCCCCGCATTCATAATCGAATCATTTCGATGCGGAAAAAAATATAAGACTCGGCTTAATATACGTACCGTATACGTACGCGCGCCGCTCGCGAGATGAGCTTTCGCTATATATAGGCAAATCAAGCGCGACGCTCGCGAACGCCAGCGATGAATGAGCCGCAGTCGCAGCTCGGCACGTCCCGCTCGCTCGCGTTTATTTATGGTGCACTATTATATATAGCGCATCGCTGATTATTCATTCGCGAGCGGTACACGTATACATAGATGCTGCTGCATACACAGAGACGAGCTGTGTACTACACCAGCTATAGCTGCTGCTCTGCGCATTATGCACGCGTATAGATGTGTACGCGTGTTTCGTAACTAAACTCCAACGTTTCCAGAATTATATATACTATAACGATAAACTAGTTATACGAGCTTCGCGAGCGAACTCGCGCGCGTTTGCTCGCGTATCCTCTCTCGCTGCCGCTGCCGCTGCCGCTGCCGCTGCTGCTGAGCTGCACGTAGACGCGGAATAATGATTATACTATTTACCAATTTCTCCCCCATTTTTGTCCATATACATTCGAGACGCGAACGCGAGCGAGCGAGAGCGGAGCACGTGAGCTAAGCTCGCTCGCTCGCGCGCGCGCCAGCTCGTGTGATATTCCAGTTTGAAACTTGCGCGCACTATACTCGCTTCTGCACGCATATATATTATGAGCTCGCCATCGTGCCGCGCCGACTATATTAACATTCGGAATACATACCGAGTATATGTTTTCCTATGTTTGATGAGACTTTGCGAAATTACACATCAGTTACGTGTAACACGGAGCTGACTCGTATACCAACTCGAAATCTTTCTTCCGATACAATGATTCATTAAAAATCGGTCTATATTCTTCGAAATAAACTCTTTTCTTCGAATTTTAATGAAGTAAAAGTTCAACTGAAAAGTCTGAGGAACTCGAACGGCAGTATAGCAGCTGGTAACTATATACCTTGCACGGAGAGAAAAAATGGAGGGGAATATTTTCATAGACCTGTGTACATTATCAAACAAGAAGTTCAATTTATTTGAATGAGCTGTTGCCGTCCCGAACGATGAATGAATATATATCCCCTTTATATACTTTTTTCCCTTCGACGAATAATTGCTTTGAAGAAATGCTCCCGAGTCGATGCACTCCAATTATTTATTTCAAGTTTAAGGACAATAGCGAATTTTAGCGCGCGTCGAGCAAACGCATACATAGCTACATACATATCCAATTGCGAGAGCATTATATGGATCAATCCTCGGGCGATGATGCTAAAACGAGGTCACCGCGCGTCTACGTCGTCGTTGTCGTCGTCGTCGTCGACGCCGTCTACGTCGGTGCGGGGCTGTACGTGTATAACACGCCGAGCTCTTTTGTCAATGTCTTCGTGGTAATGATTCCGCCCTCGAGTAATAAACGCGGCCGAGAGATGAAATTATGGAATATTTTTCTCACCTATTGCGCCAGTGCCAGAGAAAGAGAGAACGAGAGAGAGAGGGATAGAAACACCAATTATATTTTCTCGAATTACGTCGCTCGAGTGTTTTGCTCTCTTTTTTTCTTCTTCTTCTTCTTTTTTTACCGAGTTCGATCAATTAAGAGAAGAGATGTTCTCGAGCTTTTTCTGTATATACATGGGCTAGACCACGTCAAGTGCGATTGGGAAAAAAAAAGGTGTGTTAGCCAAGTATTCTTGTATACTAAACATAGAATGATACTATTACAAGCTAAAATATAAATGTAAAGTACAGTAAAGGTATCTCTTGTGTTAAAATATGTTGTAATATTAATAATAGTTGTATTTATCGAATATCTTCAAGTTATAAATATCAAGCGCATTTTCAATGACCTGAAAATAACAATTTAATTGGTTGAAAAAATTTAGATCAGTTTTCGACAACTTCATATTCTATAATACTACTTTCCACTTTTACCGCTAGGTGGCAAGTACCAATCTTTCTTGAAATCTGCAAGTGGCAAAATAAAAAAATTTTTATAAGTCAAAGCATGGTTAAAAAAAAAATAGTGTTTCTGGGGTTGTTACGTAGAAGATAGTTAATTGTGGTAGAGCCCATATACAGTCGCCTTTGTAACCTTATTTTCTTGGTGTCGTTACCCTCGGATGCTGCTTTTGTCGAGCTACTTTCTAATAGCTTGTATTTTTTTACTCGCAAAGATGAAGTAACAATTATTACTAGGAGGGACGAATTTGGCTGGAATTGAAGATGCTGTAGTTTCTTTTGCAGGTGCCAAGTTTTTTTCTTCATTTATTTTTTATTATTGAGTTCATCGATCGACACTCTACTATTTGAAATTGCTTTCACACTTGAGCTGTTATAAGTAAAATAGGGAGAATAATTGAAACAGTAACTATTCAGAGGTCGTTGTAATTTTAATGAAATTCATCAGTAGCTTATGAGACTTGGCAAGTTTATAAAAAAAAGTTTCTTTACATACAAATGATAGGTCACCTCCGTAACACAACTACGAGTTTTTTTAGAACCACAGTGGCATTCCAACAGTTCCCGATACACATGTAACAATAATAAACTCTGAAAGTAGAGATTACAAAATACGTCCTGTTAAAAATGCAGTAAAATTTCTCTGCGGAATTCACCAAATTTTTAAATTGATAAAATTTCATTCTTTTCGCGTGACCTATTTTTGAAAATGACGTGCCTTATTTGACATAAGAGAAATGATCGAGTATTGTGTAATAATGCAATTCTGATTTTGAATCTCATATGCTTTATTTCGAATGCGCATAACCACGAACATATACATGAATGTAAAAAGCGAATTATTCTCGAATCGGCGATTCTCCAGTAGAAGGAATATTTTATGTCTAAATTGATAAAATCTCTTGATGGTTACATCTGACCATCGGAGCTCGATGCAGCAAGTGCAAAACGATCTTTTTCCTCAGTTCCCTCTTTACAACCTCTCATTTTTCTACCAAATTCGACGATGGACGTTCTTGCAGTGAATTAGTCAGTAGATCGCTAATATTCGTCACAAAGCCGCAGCGACAAAGGAGGGGAAAAAATCTAATTAATATTGCGCAGACGTAGCTTTGGGGAAAACTTGGACGGGTGTATGCGGCACGCTATAGAAAATTATTATTATGCCAATATAACTGATAAGTTGTGCGAGGGAGTTTACACGCACAGACAGCTAGTATATAATTTACGTATAATGTTCGCCTCGGCTAAAGTTGATGAAACGCGCGCGTCGCGACAACGGAAAGTTACGAGCTTTAGTTCCGCCGAGCATAAAAGGGCGCATCTCGTCGTGTACCGCTAGATGTTCATCATTGCAGCAGCAGCAGCAGCGACAGGTAGTGTATAGCACGTAAACAGCAGCCCTTCTATTGTTTCAATCAGCTCGCAAGCGAGCAGTCTATATATTCAACCTGTAATAATTTAAGATAAAAAAGAAGAGTAGAAGCAGCAGCGGCGGCAGCTCGATTGACGAGCTGTCAAACGGAATGATCGGAACGGAAGAATGACTTAGATTAACGCTTGTGCTGCTGCTGCTGCTGCTGCGCCCAGCGAGAACGTGCAAAATCGTCACGTTTGCGCACTTTGAATTTTATGCTTACACATCTTTGCCATTGTGCCAGGCTATTGTGTGTATGTGCTCTGTCCGCGATCTGCTGCTCCGCCAGTCTAGCGACACACATAAATGGCAGCAGTTACAAATCAATATATATGAATACGTTTTGTGTACTCGTGTGTACGTGTTTGTGTGTGCATGTGCAGTGACAAAAGAATACGGGACAACGTTTTGATTATTCCGCTTGCGTTCGTTTAAGTGGATTGCAAGCTCAGCGAGTCTCTATATTGTTTCGAGCTTTTTCAACGCGTTGCCGAGTGCCCGCCACTACCTCCTCTCCCTTCGGGGTAATCTTACAAATTAATTAATGGCCGAGAGGGATTTTGTAATCGAAATCGCAGCTTTTAATAAGTAGACGCGCTGAGGAAGCCGAGCTTCAAAACTTCTTCTCGACTCCGTAACGAGAGAAGATGAATCATCCAAAGCATGCACTTGTATAGAGAGAGAGAGAGAGAGAGAGAGAGAGAGAGAGAGAGAGAGAAAACATTATGTAAGTATTACGTTACGTTCTCGAAATCGATAACAGCTTTCTCCGACTGATCATTACGGGATTTTTCTTTTTTTTTTCTCTATCTCACCCTATATATCGTCGCGTTGAACTTATTCGCTCCACAAAGAGGTAAACATTTTTTTTCAAATATACGACACATAAACTCACTCGCGTAACGCCAGAGAAAAATGGACTTTTTCTTTGTTACAAATATACAATGTAACAGCGAGAGCGGATTAGATTTGAAACTTTGCCGCTTGCTATTGAATCAAAAATTCCATCGGAATCAACTTTTCTCTCTTCGGCCGAAAAAAGAGACACACATACACGCGTACGCAGCAGTCGGTGACACGTGCGCTGCTGCGCGATGGAAAAAAAAAGAATCTCCCCTTTCGCTCGCATGCATGAAAGCTGCTGCATTGGCATAATTCAATTCTCCGAAATATAGTGTCATTAAGCGCGAGAAAAGAGAGCGTAGTTACGTTTAGATATACGTTCGAGACTTGCATAACCATCCAATTTCAATATACATATATAGTCACTTAGCAAATCGATGTCGTTGCTCATCGTCGTCGTCGTCGTCGTACTAGCTGCGCTGTTCCGCAGTGCAGCGTCTTAGGGATGGCTTCTTTAATGGGTATCCGCTTTGAGACACGTCACATCCTCGGGACACACGAGCGCGCGTTTCTCTTATCCGGAGCGGCAGCGTATAGTACACCTTTCCATTAGACGCGCAAGAAACGAAAGGATCGAGTCACGCGAGAAACTTAAAAATCAAATCACCGTTTTTTTATCTCTTTTCCTTCCTGCGCTGTTAGCATCGCGCGTGACACCCGAGTGCAATCGACGATAATGCAATTATATCATCCGAGGAGAAGTCGAGGCTTTTTGGAGTTGGACATTTTCGAGATTTTTTGAACATAAAATGTTCGAGAAACCTTTTTGGTTTAGAATTGCCTAATTTACTTTACAATGTGCTTACAGGTCAAAAAACCTTATTTTTAACTATTTTTTAAATGGAATTATTATTAACGAATTGTACCATTTTCTGACTTGGTCGAATCATAATTTTAAATTTTAAATGACTGAATCTATACACAGCCTTTATCCATTAACTTTTGTTTACAAACCAAACAAACAAACAAACTTTTGTTTAGCCAACACGCAGGATTAGTAAACAAATACATATCGGTCGTCAATTTGACGATTACTCATCGGCCTCAGTTCAAACTAGACTGGAGGCATGAAAAGGCGCTGGGTTATCGTTCAGCTCCCAATAGCTCGCACTTTCTAATATCATAGCGCGAGTTTATTTAAAAAGAAAAAATCGAGTAAAGATTGGAGGTTCGTAAGGTGTCCGTCGCAAACGTGAAATTCATAACAAAGCCATAGCAGCGCGTTGAAAGGTATCAGTACCTTGAAATATCAACCGTGTGTTGTGTGCGAGTGCGGAAAACGATGGCCGAAGACAACCAAAAGTGTTTGAACGAATTAAAACGTATGCGAGAAGAGGTCAATTGGGAGGTCATGAAAGAGCGAGAAGAATTTCTTCGTAAACTTTACCCTTTAATTTGAGATTGGACGGGGCAACTTCCAAATCTGCGAGACATTTTCCGGCCCGGTGAAATTGATTGTCTTCTCGCAGAGTCTGTGAATTCCAAGGTGTTCTATTATATCAACCCCAGAATTAATCTACTCCCACTTATTGAGTTCGTGATCGAAACCGGCTACAAAGACGAGCCCAAAGTCGACGAAGGCGGCCAAACACAGCTGATACGTCGCACCACACCGATTCACTACGCGGGAAGACGCGCTCGGGCTAACGTGGATGACCCGGTTCGCGCCCTTTTCGAAATTTACGACCGACTCGACGTCGACTACATCGACGATTTTGGCTTCACACATTTCCACGTGGCCTGCATGGCTGGCTGCGACGCCGTTGTCCAGAAATACCTCGAGCTCGGCCGGAATCCCGATGTCCTCGTGAAAACAACCGGTGACTCTCCGCTGCGCTTGGCTCTGGAGCGCGGACACAAGAAGGTGGCGGAGTCGTTGCTGGGACGTGGCGCCAATCCGAATTTGACCAACGAGAACCGAGAGACACCTCTGCACGTTATTTGTCAGAGAAACAAGGACGAAGACGACGTGCTGGAGATGTTATTCGAGCTGAGCAATGACCGATATCATCCGGTGCTGATCGACGCCCAAGACAACTTAGGCAACACACCGATCCACCTGGCCATGTGCTACGCCAATGAGAAGGTGGCCAAAAAGCTGCTGCAAAGAGGCGCCAACCCGAACTCGACCGACGTGGAGGGATTGACTCCTCTGCATACTATTTGTAAGAGTGAAAATATGGATAAAAAAAAAATGTCGACTTGGTGAAAATAATATTCGAATTCCAAGACAAAAAAAATCATCCGGTGCGCGTCAATTCCCAGGACAAGCTGGGTAACACGCCGCTACACTTGGCACTCGAATGTCGCCTCGAGTTAACAGCCAAATTCCTGCTGAGAACAGGCGCGGATCTACGATCGATTAATCAGGAAAACAAGACTCCTCTGTGCATTATTTTCAAGCGTGACCCTCATAACTTGTATGACTTGGTGAAGATGCTATTCGAAATTTTACACAGAGTCGATCCGCCGATGCCAGTCGATGCCCAGAACCCGTGGTACGAACCACCGCTTTTATGGTCCATGTCGCATCTCTTGCCGTATTTGATCGATGTACACTCGTGCCGCAAATTTGACAAGTGGAGCTTGCGCAAGTTGATATTCAAACTAGCGTCCGGTGTTCTGGCCGTCGTCGAATGTCTTGAAAAAAGAGGATTATACAAGTTGGCTCGTAGCGAAGCCCTGACGATCATGAAATTCTTCATTGCGCACCCATTGTACGAGAAATCGGCGACTATTCACGCAGTTTGGCATCGCGATGACATCGAGCTAGCAAATAATATAGAGTTTCCAGGTTACAGGACGCTCTACGACGTGGTCCTGTTACGACCCGAAGACGCGAACAAACGACTCACGGACACGAATTATTTTCAGTTCGAGCCCGACGGCCGATTTCTGCCGCTGTCCAGAAAATATCGAAAGGCTTGTTTTATTAATCTGTATGAGAAAATGTCGAGGAGATTTTTTTGCAAATGGATAGTGTATTAATTCTGGGAGCTGATACGCTACCGACTTCCACTTCGGAGCTGTGACCTGATCATCGATGAATCGATGAATTTGTGGAATATTTGCTTGGCGGCAATGGGCCAAAGTTCAGTATGGCAATTAGCATATTTGTAAATAATTTAATTAACAAATAAATAATTTTAAAATAAAAAATTTGATTTCATACTTAATTTAGATTTGAATTTTTTTATGTTTTAATTTTATTTTAGTTTTATTTTTTTTTCTTTAATTCATTGCCCAGAAAATTCATTTACCAAAAAGAAGCAGTTATTGAAAGCGAAAATTCAAAAAAAATCCCACAACAAAATAATATTCATGCAAATGTATACAAATGCGATTTAAACCCGCTGCCAAGACATTGGCAAAGAGCTTCCTCCATAAAAGTTATTTACGATTAATAATAATTTAAAAAAAAAATTTAGTATATCGTTATTTTGTATATTTTTTAAATTAAAAAAAATCAAATATATTGTTTAATAGTACAAGGAAAAAAAATAGACCAATGATTGAATAGTGTTATAATGATTGAAAGTTGTTATGTGTATTATACGTCTAGTTTTAAACAAAGTTTTTAACACGGAAACAGACACAGACAGTAGGTACACGTATCTTTCGCATTTCGCATAAGTAATGTAGTTGCGCATGTTTATATCAGTGATAATTTT
>CACVKI010145458.1:3422-21714 GCA_902732785.1 Trichogramma evanescens | reverse complement strand
TCTAGGAACCGTTTTTTGTTAAAAATAGCATTTTTCGACTCTATAAACTATCGCCTTCAATTAAAAAATCTGAAAAAATTTGAGGTTATGCTTTTCAGATTTTTCAAGGCTCCGTATCACTCTAAAAAAATAATTTCATCAAAAAAAGGGGTTTTTGGCTTCAGAAGGTGCGTTCACATATCTGAAAAATTTGAAAAAATTTTAGGTTACTTGTTTAATGAAATAAAAAAGTGAAAAAATTTTCGAAAAGGTTATTGCATCCTAGCGCCGTATATGAATTTTCAAAATTTTCGATGATTTTTTCTGAAGGCCTGAAGCACTCAAAAAATCTGAAAAAATTCAAGGTTGTTTGGATTGTTGGAAAGTATTTTTGTGAATTTTTTCAGATTTTGTAATTGCTTCAGGCCTTCAGAAAAAATATAGATCGAAAATGGACGTCTATACCGGAAGTAAGGGGTAGGAGGGAAAATTTTGGTTTTGGCACTTTTTTATCATGTACTATAACATACCAAAAGCGCGTCAAGATCGGTGACATACGTGCGGACGAAAATTTAAAAAAGTATTATTTTGACCCATATATATTTATCTACGCTGATTCTTTTGCACTGCAATGGAGCAATATATCATTCATGCAATATATAAATGTGAGCTCTGTGTAGAAATAAAAAAAAATGCCAAAATGAATTTCAATGGGCGCACGGATATTGCATACATCGAGCCGAGCCTCGCTACATTCAGATCTGGCGTAGTTGGCAGCAGCTCACTCTCAAATATTGCATCGACAAATACTGCACCCTGTACATGAGCTTCCACATAATCGATGATATCAAGCCGGATCGGCAATGATTAATGACGAAATTTTGCCCTGATATATCCGACAAGACACATTAGTCAGAAATTAAAAGTCGATCGCGCACGAGCAGCCGCGAACAAAATGACGCAATACATTCAGCTCGCACTCGCGAGACCTGCACCGCTTGGGTAAAAACGGCGCCTAGCGCACTTTTCGATCATCTTACCGATCGTTTTACTGAAATTTCGTTAAATTCCTCAAATCTCAGATTCCAGGGAGAAATCCAGCTTGCGCTCGCTTATAAGCTTGCAGCGCGAGAATCCCTTCTATTTTGCCAAGGTTCTTCTCTGTACTCACGTGCTATCATACGTAGCTATATACACACACACACACACATGCACACACTCAGTCTCTCGACGAACAGGACAGAGAACGTGCTCGCGTTTATATATACACGAGTATAAATGGAACAGTAGCTCGCGCGGCGTAAGAGCCCCGTACAGACACTTATAGCTAGGGTATATATACATGTATACACAGTCTAAGGTATTACCATATTCAGCTACTGATGCTGCTCTTCTCGCGACGCGTCGCATATATAAGAGAAAGAGAGAGGGCCCGTTTTAATTCCCTTGCTCTTCGCAAGCATGTACTCCGTACTCTCTCCGTGCTGGTTTGTATACTAAATGTGTATGTGTGTGTATACGTCTTTCTCTCTCTCTCTTCCGCGACTTCGTAGAATTACTTCAGAGAAAGGGTAATCCTCTGTCCACCCTGTTCTCTCTATCTCCGGTTCTCTTCTCTCTGCATATACGCTGGCAAGTATGCGTGTGCGTGTGTGTGCGTACGAGCTCCTCTGACATGTATGCACGCTGCTAAGCAACCGGCATCCAGCTTAAGGCGCAGCGCAGCAAGCTTCTGCCTTATACCAACTTGGAGCTAGGCCGACGTTGACGCTGCTTATTTTGCTTTCATTTTACGATGCCGAGAGAAAAGAGTTTCAAAAGCTCCACGAAACATTTTTTGTCTCACTGCAGCGCTGCAACACGAAAACGACGTTTCAAGTTGTGTTTTTTTCTCAAAACAGTCGAAGCTTGAGCCTGCGGGGCTACAAGCATGTGCTTTGCTTAACTTTACGCGACACGCATAGCATTAGGATTGTCTTATTTATATGACGAAAGCCAAAGTAAAGGGAAGAATTACATTTGGCACCTAGAGGTTGATTCGGCTAATGAAATTCTGTATTACGCTCGGAAGCTTCTCGAGGGCCGCTCGTATAGTCAAAAGTTCGCTTGAAAATTCAATCTTTTTATCGTTTCCAACTTGTGGTCCACATGGGGGTCGAGAAACTTTTCAAGTTTTTCCTCGCGAGCCCATATAGCACGTCACAAAAAACTTTTCAAATGCACCGATATCATCGAAAGTATACGAGAATTTCTAATTAAGATAAAGTCGCCCCAGACAATGCACGTTGTTTTCAAGAGTCTTTTTTCACCATTCCGCTGTGCTCTGTATATATAAGATCTCATTCTTTTTTCTTTTTTATAGAACAAAAAGTTCAAAGCTCAAAATACAAAAATCCACGAGGTTACTCAAGAGGAAAACTTTTCACCCGTTACTTTGGTTTAAAAAGTGTACGTACGTGAGTCTGACGGCGCGCGCGTGTGGCTTGGAAAAGGCTCGGCACTGGGTAACGAAGGACTTCGATCTCATTCTACAAAAACACACACACATACACACACACGTACACTTGCACACTTGCGCTCGCAATGCCTTGGAAATTTTTCTTTGTATTTCACCAAATCCCTCTTTGAATGCGCGCGTATATATAAATGCGAGCTCCTAGAGCAAGCTTTTTCACGCACTATAAAGTTTTTATCTCACTTAAATTTTACGTGCTCCGACTTTTTCGAAAGTTTCGTCACTTTAAAGCTCCGAGTCGATACGTCTCAACTGTTTTAGGCTTTACACGACAACTACGCGATAGCATATACATATAGTGCGTGTGTTCATCGCTCCCAATTCTGATATGCACACCTCCCCTTTCGCCCGGGCTTGTGTGTAGCGCATTCAAAGTGTACGCGTGAGGATTCGATTAATATATCGCAGCAGCATCCCATCAAAAGAATCGTCTCAACGAGATTAGCACTCGTGGACTTAACAAGCTGTGTGTCTGTGTATAAATGTGTGCATGTGCTAGCAGCACTCAGCAAAAAGTTCATTTTTAAATTGATCCTTTGAAAGTATTAGGACGAGTAATCGCTTCGTTTACGAGCAGTATTCAATTATTCGCTCTGCCTTCTTTTCTTCATTGAACACTTTTGCCTTGTACCCAGCTCATAAAATGCACTTTTTTTTTAAACTTGTTGATGAATTTACGGCTATTGTATCAGAAGTCGTCCCTTCAGTAACGTTAAAACCCTTTATTACATGTTTAAAGATTTTTTTTTTAAATCGATATCCTCTTTATGATAGTAAACTAATATCAAACAACAGGTGCACTGAATATTTTTACAAATTCTTGGTATGAGTATTAGCTTTGATGAATCCATTTTTCTTTTTTTTTGCATATTATGAACTTGAAAGACAAGTTACATAAAATCTAGATTCGAGTCTTACAGCAAAGATGAAAATAAAGCCAAGGCAATTCAAAATCGAAAGCGTCGATCATTACAAGCATCATTGTCATTATGGAAGCGTTGAGCTATGAGCTGAGAGTGCGTCAAGCAATTAAAGGAACGTTCTCGTTACCTGACGGGCAAGAACTCTTAAAATCAAGTTCTATATCGCTTGTGATTCGCAAGAACATTTAGTCTCTAGTACTACTCTTATATCTGTTTTTAAATGGATAAGAAAACGCATTATTTTTCAAGCGTTTTCCAATTTTCCTCGTGAATTTGTTGATGAAATAGCTGACGCTTTTAATTGCGATGTTCGTTTCAAATTTTTGATATCCTTTCTAAAAATACTATCAAGTTTTGCTCGAAAAATTAGGATGGGTCAAAGCGGTGTAAGATAATACGAGTTAAGATACAATCTGCAAGAAAAAGGAAACTTTATGCATTATAGGTAGTCTTCGGTGCAGAGCTGCATTCGAATGCCGCTTGCAAATGCATTTGTAAAAGTTACTTTTCGTCCCGACGATTGATTGCGCATGTGTGGAAGTTTTCAATTGAGCGACTCGAGCGATCCACCTCGCCCATCAGCCAGCCAGACACCCTTGCCCTTCTACTGCTGCATGTGTACAAGATAATCCGATAAGGAAGGCCTGCAGCTCTTCAAGAAATCTCATCACGCCGTATATATACGACGTATACGTATAGCAGTGGCTGCTATGTCACACACGTACACGTTATATTACGTACACGTACAGAGAAATGTGTATGCGTATACATCTCGTCTGTAAGGATTATCGCGCCTCGTTGAGCGAGCACGTGATTCACGTCGAGGGTGCGAATAGATTTTTTTCTTATTCTGGCTCAAAACCGAGGAGGGTAAGTTTGCATTTGCATCAGTTCTGTATTCCGCACGCCGCTGCTTCTGAGAAAATTTCGCCCGATAAGACGGTTAAGAGATAAAAATCAAGCGTTGCTTTCAACTTGATGAAATAGTTGCCTCGATGCTCCTCGGCTCATGACAAATTCTCTTTCGGTTGAGCATTGTGATTATCCGCTTCCGATGAGGCAAGGTGCCCCCCCCCCCAACGGTCGAGGGCCAACCGAGCCGTGCATCGAAATAAATTATTATCATTATCATTAGTCATTGAAAAAAAATTATTGACAATTTCGATGAATGCATGCATTATTCATGGAGAATGAGAACGAGAGCGAAAAAAAGAGAAAAATTAATGGAAATCTATTCATCGATAAAATGAAATGTCCATTCATTCAGGCCGACTTATTGGCACTTTATCAGATAATTCTGCAGCAGAGATGAATGTAAAAAATAGCATCATCCGGAAAGAGTATATGCGATGAGACAACAGAGCAGAAATCAATAGACATATATACCAAACAACTAAGCGCTGCTGATACAATGGATACAGGAGTGGGTGAAAAGGTGTGTACGACATTCATCAGAGCAGACATTGTTTAAAGTTAGATTTGATGTAATTTTTACTTTTAATTTTTTAATCTCATTTCTGTAATAAGTCAGGATGTGATTACATTGAACTTTTTATGTATCCAAAGAATAAAATTATTAACTTAATTAACATGATATTTAATTTTCATTTAACGATGAAATTATCTAAAAGCAGCTTGTAAACAATTAAAATTAACGAGAAATAAAAGTCGTCGAAAAATTGCAATACACGTACGGCCGAGGTTTATCAAATTTTAATGACTTAAAACGTCAAAGCTTGATCGATTTAATTGCATTTCAAATCCAGCTCTCGCTCACGTTCACTATATCAAAGGCCAAATTATCCACTAAACGAAGCGTAAAGCACTCGCAAAGATCGTCGTCATTGAATTTCAAAAACGATTAACGCTTCAAAATTAACATCCATTCCTCACGGGCTCCGACGTAAGCGCGCACCTACCTCGTTATTCGCACCATCAAAATTACGAGAGAGAGCAGGAGCGGGAACGCGTGCAACACGCAGCATACGCTAAGAATTACGATTCAGCACGAGTTAAAAATGTAAAATGCGCGCGTAATCGATGAGCTCGCTTTACTCTCCTTCTATATATATATATCACTGTATCATAGCGCAATTTTCCTCTCTACCTTCACTCTGTATGCACTCCCGTGCATTCCAGAAAGTGTCTGCGATAGGGCAATAAAATGTGTTTGTCGGTAAACGTAGCACCATAATTCTCTACTATAAATGCAGCTTTTTGCCAGATCTTTAAACGGTTCAGAGTTAACTTTACATTTGTAGTTGACTGAAAAAATCAATTCTTTTCTTGATTTAAAAATAACTAGTTTTCCTTATTATTCATAAAAAATGCACTGGGTCGATTTGCAACTAAAATCCCAATGAACTCATTAGTTTCTGAAGCTGTACCGAAATTCGGTATATCACTAGTTTATTGCTCCTCAAAATAATTTTTGCTTCGAAGATCTACGAAGTATGAAGGAAGTGAAAATCATTATATCAACGCTCTATATATGAAAAATGCTTGCAGGCATTTTGAACTATAGAGCGCGAGAGTGCATACCCACGAGAAGAAAAGGAGAGCGATCCTCCAGTGGGACGTCATATGGCAGTTCATGCTAGACCTCTAGGCCGAGTTGAGCTGAGCAGGAAATTCTCTTTGATCGAACCGTCAGGTTGATCCTACCTCCCTGTATACTCTTACTACTTTAATAATTCTTTCTGTCCCCCCTTATGATGTATACTGTTTTGCGTAAAAAAGCGAGAGGACCAAATTGATCAACGACATTGTTGAAACATAAGACAAGCATCATGGATATTTTTCCAGGCATAATATGAAGTTTTGAATGACTGACGTGTGTCACAGAGTAACAGAGTATTTGATTTATTTTTTATTTTCATGCAAATGTTTTTTCAAAAAAATTTATCCGATCGAATGATATAACACGCACATACGATTTCAAGATTAAAAGCAGATTCATATAAATCTTATATGAGATGATTTGTCACCCAATTTCACGGTGTGCGTCATCAGCTGCTAGACGTATACGTCAGATTCTACAAATATACGCACACACGAAGGAGTCATAATTATAAGGAATTCGCAAAATAAACGTAGAGCGAGGCGAGCTTTGGCAGAGAAACTGCAGCGAGTTGCGCGAGCGGCGTGTGTGCGCGACTTTTAACAGGCGAGTGGGCGCACAGGCACAAGCGGACTGCATAATTGGCCTTCGCATGAATGCACGACTCAACTTTTCGCGGCAGCGGCAGCACAGGCGCACCTGAAACTTTTCTCTTCCTCGATCTATTTTGCTTGCAAATTTTATATATATACCCTACGTATGTGCGTTTGTGTGTATGCGTATATGGGTAACTGTGACTGTATTCGTATTTATAAGGCACAACTTATATAAAATGCAAATCAGCAGAGCCCCCGCGCACACGCGAGCAAATAGTAGTCTTGCGCCTGCTTTTATTGTTGAAATGGACGCGTAGATATGGACCAAAAACAGCAGCTCGGCCGTGCGCTGGTGGGCTACACGGGGCTCTGTACGTGTCAAAATGTATGTAGATGGAATTTGTCCTCGGAGCTTAATGCATTATGTAAGTTTTGCCCGAACTGGTTTGACATTGTTATATACTATGACGAGGGCCTCGTTTATTCCGAACGAAATAGTGCTACTTTAATTGTGAACTCTTTCGATCGAATAATTTGAATGAAATAGTCTTTGTTGATGACAGTATAATATTGCACGATTGCTTCTGATTTCCATGTCTATTTGTAATATGGTCATATTTTTGGCAAATTCAGTCGAGTAATTTTGTGTTTCTCCAAGATTCCGCTTGAAATATCACTGACAGCGACGGTGACTACCGTGCTTCGGACTCTAAAGGTTATAGCTCGTTAACGATAGCGAGGTATTCGGCCTTTCATTGGGAGCAGAGGGTGCGAGAAGTCCTCAAGCACGGGTGCGCACATTCGAATATATATACACAGATACAGAAAAGCTGGGTAAAAGCCCGCGTGTGTCTGTCAGTATACATTTATAGCGATACACACACACATCGGGACTCGCTCGTTAAGCATTGAATTCAGGCCGAAACACGTGCATCAGCAGACGAGAGAGCATCCCCTAATCTCTGACTTTGACTCGAAGTTGCACAGGATGTACGAAGCAGCGGCAGTGCGCGCGACACAAGTCACGGAATGCCGAACTGTCGCTTGGAATAACCCTGTTTTCAGCAATTCACAAGCTATATATAGCAGTTTCCATCTGGTTTTATACCAATTGAAATCACCGATATATTCGTATGACTTTACGAAGAATAGAAATTTTTCTCACTTCGCTTCAGTCAAATGAGATACTACAAATTTGAATGCGACGAAATTCCCAAATAATGGATTTTTGCAATTTTTTCAATTTAAAATTAAGGTATTTTTCAAGTTTTATTTAATAAACGCAGAGTTTTTAATAAAATGTGCACGCAATAGCAAAGTCAATTATTACATCATGAATTCGAGAAGCTTAAAGCCCATAAATTATTCATAGCTTAGTTGGATTCATAGACCAAAAGCTACAGCAACGTCAGCATATATGTATATAGTGGAACGAGCGGACACCGGACGTTGTGAGTGAAAATTGCCAAATTAAACAAATCCGCTTTCATAATCTGTCACCTTACAATTCAATTTTCAGTTTTTCTCGATCCTGCCTGTAAAGCAAATAAAAACTAAAATATTCTTCAGATCTTCGCCATTCTATGATGTATCGCTTGTTTGGAATACGTATTACCTTCCAACTACATATCTAAGAACACAGCGTGAAAAATAGATGTGGTGCAGTTAAAAAATAATGCGTCCGAGAGGGTGCCGAGAGAAGAAGGGATATAGTGGTAGCATGAAAAAAGTGGATATAGCTAGGGTAGGTTTTTTGTTCCATGCTTTGCTGGATAATCCTCAAAACCCAATTATATTTTACTGCAACCACGACTTCTATATCCCACCGGGGAAAAGATGGAGTGTATGTGTGCGAGCGAGAGAGAAAGAGAGAAAAAGAAGCGTTTAGGTGGCGCGCGCGCGACTCGATGAAATGCGGATTAGCCGTTATAACTGGAAATTGCTGTCGTCCTATCTTTCTCTCGAAATTTCCGCGAAACATCATTTTTCATACCGTGAAATAAAGAATTAAACGGCTTTTTCTGAGCCATTTTTCTCTTTCGCTTTCACCTATTACTGCTGTTGCAACACTGGAAATAGGGCTCGCGCTCGCGGGTGCTAAGGGAAAGCTTTTTCTAATTAATTTATTTCGATTTCATTCTTCACTCTGCTCATTGTCTTTAGATTTATGAACATACATTTTATGAAGGATACTTTGAGTTTTCTCTTTCACATTCTCTCCCAGTCAAGAACTAATTTGTTTTATTATTTTTAAATGTCAATTTACCTCGACTTTTATAAGATTGAAAATCAAAATCGTACCCTGAGTTAGACAATTACTTTTACTTTGCCAACTGCTGATAAGAGATAATCTCTATCTTGTGGTTTAGGCTGGTTTTAATTTTGATTAAATTTCCATTAATTTTTTTAAATAATGAGGGAAAAAGTAAATTAGTATTAAAACATTAATTTTCAATCAAGATGAATAAATTTGAGTATAATAGAATTTTATACTTTTCGTTCATTATTATATCAAATTTCATTCAACTTTTTGTTTAATTTAATGCGGAAATAAAACAGATTTTATTCATTTATGTTCTAAAAAAATTATTTGAAAGCTTCTTAAATAGAATTAAGCATCATGCAGTCACTTTAATTTTAATGTCTAAATTTACATTAAATCTGCATTAAATTTACGTTTTTTTTAATAACTTCCACCTGCCTCTCCAAGAAGTTGTAATATCAATCCGTAAGGGTTAACATTGAACATTTTGATTACTTATAAATTAATGCGTACATATTGTTTTTTGTTTTTGAATTCATGAATGATGAATCATACACGATCCTTGTCATTTTAAAAGGATGAATCATCCATATTGAACTTACCAATTGAATCATCGAAATGTTCTTACACGTTGAAAAGTAACTCACCTGAAAAAGAATAAAAAATGTTTTACATAAGTAAATTTGAATATCAAACAAACAAAACTTTAAAATATGTATTGTATCATTAAAAAATTTGAAAAAGTCTAAAAATGTTTTCGCACGGGATAATTTTTTAGTATATTTTCCTAACTAAACGCACTGCTGTCGACTTACAATTTTGTGCAACGACTGTCTATTACTATAGGTTGAGATCTTTCGTTGCTACAGCCGGCTAAGGGGCTAAACAGCTTGAGTCTAAGTATATGCTACAAAGGAGAAATGCAGATCAAGAGGACATTAACAATAAGGAGGCGAATGCGCGCGGGAGTCCTTAATTACGAGCGGGATTCCATTTTTTCTGCGCAGCAGCAGCTTCGCAGATGTGTATACACAAACTAAGCAGGAATGCAATTGAACTGTCGGGATTAAGAAAAATCGCCGTTGCTGAAGAGACAGCGATTCCGCGCAGCGCGCGTGCATACAGCATTCGATCGCCAGCGATAAGTCCAGAGACGTATTTCTTTTGCTGCTGCTACTTCTTCTTCGCTTCCACTTTTCAAGAGCCATGCTATGTATAGCTCTGGTATATTATAGTATTATATGCGTATATATAGTCGCGCGGCTGCGGTAAAGCGTTGAGGGCAGCAGTGCAGAAGAATAGGTAAGGCTCGAGCCAACATGAGGGAGAGAGAGAGAAAGAGGGAGTAATCTAATTTACTATTGTAAAGTGGGTCGGTTTTTCAACTCGTGCGGATTACTCTGCAATAAAGAAAGCGATGAGCTAATTTACAGGTGATGGATGCAACTGCCTGTAGAACTGACGTTTCGAAAAATTACGCCGGATTGCTATTGCAGGTACTTCAGCGGCTGGCTATCCTGAATTTTAATGATTCACCTTTGCGAAGACAAACTTTTGGCATTCATTAATGGAGGAAAATATTTTTGGCTCAAGCTTGCATGCTATGTTGCGAGAAATGGAGTTTCCAGTGGCACAACAGAGGCTTCTTTTTTCCGATGTCATTGACAAGTGTTTATAAATGCAAATCACAGTATGTTTATAGAATAAAAATAAAAAACACCTATAGAATTCCAAGTCGTTAATATGCAAGAATAGTCAGAAAGGAACACTCTCTAGAAAAGAATAGGCCACAGTTGTTGAGTTAAAGCAAGTTGCGAGCAAACGTATATCAAGGAAGTCGCAAAGAAAAAGAATCGAGTATAACAAGTGAAAAGTATATAATGTGTGTACGTTTACAGACACAAGAAAGAAAGGCGCCCAGCAGCCACTGACCATCGATCGAGCGCGGTATAGCTGAAAATTTGAATTACAAATGCTTTCTTACATATATATATGTGTTTACGTTTAGGAAGAAGCGATTCAAGACGATGCGAGACGAAAATTCTCGTATAGGCCGATAACGACTTGATTCGCATATCCTAAAACTGTTTCGCTCGTGTTACATTGATTTTACTGGCAAAAAATATACTTAACATGAAATAAAATAGCGTTGAAATAAGAAATATTTAGATCCACAAGAGGCTTACTTTATTTTTTGTGTACAATTTTTTCGAATTCAAAGGTACATTTTAAAAATTTTACGTGAAATAATAAGTTAAATGAAAAAAATTTTTTAACGAATAATTAGTAACATATTTTAAATAATTATGCAATTGTGACTAGATCTATCCATCTGACTCGGGAACTCGCTCGGAATTTACGAGCGAGCTGTAAGCTTTTTAAAAAATATTACTTAACCACATTTGATAAGGGAAAAAATATGCACTTTTAGCTTTTGAAATTCATTATTCGACTGCGGGAGCATTTCCATACGCTTGATACTCGTATCTTTGGTCGTCCAAGTGCATGCGCTATGAGGGAGAGAGAAAGAGAGAGAGGCAAAAGTTGCGATGCGTCGTACACGACACGAGTGTTAAACTGCAGTTTTGATAAGGTAGTTATAGTATGACTCAATAAGACGGAAGTAGTTTAATTGCCACAACATGCACTACTATTATATTTACTAACACATTTTAACGATGCCCTACGCGAAATGCTTGGTCATTTCTTTTACTTTCTCATCCTCTCTATCATTCTTTTCGCATTTCTTCTTAGTGCTAACTTTAATTCTTCCTCATATCATACTGTAATCTGTTTCACGTACTTCTCTGGTGTATGTCAAACTAAGATTTTGATCTAATTCGTTTACCCTTTCTCATTCTCTAGCTTTCCTTTCAGTTTCCGTCTCTCTATTTCTATAGCCAACTTAAAATTAATAATATGGTTTTCAATCCCATAAATAGTCGAAAATGACAAATATTTTTTTCAGTGTCAAGTCAATATATGATGTTATTGAAGTCAATATGTTTTGTTACTTTTGCATCATTCAATGCAAGAGTAAAAAAACTAAAATATCTGTAAAGATTACGGTCGATCGATCCTATCGATGCTTACTCAATTGAGTTGAGAAAAATTCCACAGATCTAAAAATAAAAGAGAGATTGGAAGAAAACTCGTAGAAAATCGATGCCAACCGGTAATTAATAGTTGATTTTACAGATAGTGTTAACAGCATCTTGGAAAATAACTTTTATATTCCTCAAATATGTTAGAGATCCAACACATTAGAGAAAGAAAGCCGTTGCTTTGCAAATCGCAAGAAAAAGATGTTTAAACATTTAAACGTCTTATTATGTTATAAGACAAAATGTCTTATTGATAACGAAATGACATAAGAAATTATAGCTTTAGTGACTACTTTTTGTGTTCGTGAATAACCGTTGTTGAGATACTTTGCCTTATTAATATTCTTATCCAGGGACATTGTCAATGAATCAGACAAAACCATCGTAAAGGGCCTCCGAAACATTGGAACATTTATTCTTATGCCAACTTTATTAAAAATATGAATAAAAATTTGTTATCGAATGAGGATACTGTTAACATGAAAATATTAGGAATAATGTGACTTATTTGCTATGATACTGATAACACAATTGTCCACTGTACATGATATATAAAAAACAAAGAGTGTTTATTTTGAATTTATTATTTCAAAATGTCTGGTATCAATCTTTGAAAATGTTTGCTTTTTATGATGCAATATTCATCTAAATATAGAACTATATCAGCAATGAAGATTTTTCAGATACAGTGAATTTATTTTATTTTGATTCGCAAAAGATACAATGCTCATCTAGTCTAATTATTAATATCAGATCGTTTGTAATTTAATGATTTTATCACTCAATCAAGAATTTGTCTGTCTATCTCTAGGAAATCAGTACGTGATATAATTGATAAAATTCAATGAATGATTATGATAATCGATTAATTAACTGAAAAATATATAAATCTGACTTCCTTAAACATTTTCATTAGTCGCAGTCAACATGTCATTGAAATTAGTAATTCTGTGTTTATCATTTGCAATCGCACATGGTAAAATTTAAAATAAAAACATATACATTTTTTAGGCATTATTTAAAATTTTTATTTACATAGGATTTCCTGATCTTGGATTGCCATCTGTAGGATCAACAGTGGCTCGCATCAATGGAGGTGAAAACGCCTTACCAGGCGAATTTCCGTATCAAATTTCGTTGCAAATTAATTATGTTGGACATAAATCTCACTCTTGTGGAGGCAGCATTCTTAATGAAAATTGGGTTCTGACAGCAGCTCATTGTGTATATCAAATTTCACAACACGCTAAAACTTATGTTTTGTCTGGCAAACATTCAATTTATCGTATTGAGAGAACGCAACAAGAAAATCGAGTTGAAAAAATAGTTGTTCATGAAAATTATTCTGGGTAAGTTTTATTCGTATTATTTCGCTTAATTCTTCAATCACTTCGACAATTTGTCTTTACTTTTCTATAGAAAGATTGGGCCTAATGATATTGCGCTCCTCAAATTGCAAAGTCCTTTAATTTTTAATGAACATGTACAACCGATCGACTTACCTTCAAAAAATAGCGAAGTTGAGGGTGAGGTAATTTTAAGTGGCTGGGGAGCAGTTCACTCACATGGTAGAGATACACCTGATATTTTGCAAAAGGCTACACTAACGACAATTGGTTTGGACGTTTGCAATAAAGCTGTGGAAAAATACGGAGACACGAAGGTCGTATCGAGTAATATATGCACTGGACCTATAACTGGAGGAATCTCAGCTTGTCAGGTGAGAACCCCCAATTATGTAACTGATCATCAATTACATTTTCATTGCTATAACGATCTATTATTCATATGCATTGAAACTTTGGTAAATCATTTTTTTGGGTTTTACAGGGAGATTCGGGTGGTCCACTTATTAAAGAAAAAAACGGAAAAGCTCAATTAGTTGGGATTGTCTCCTGGGGAGTAGTTCCTTGTGGTCTCGTTGGAGCGCC
Source organism: Trichogramma evanescens (assembly GCA_902732785.1). Lineage (NCBI taxonomy): Eukaryota > Metazoa > Arthropoda > Insecta > Hymenoptera > Trichogrammatidae > Trichogramma > Trichogramma evanescens. The sequence goes on along the minus strand of CACVKI010145458.1, from coordinate 7,843 downwards.
TTCAGTCTATACCAAGGTATCGTCTTATATAGACTGGATAGAAAACGTTATGAACGAGTCTTAAATCTCCTAAGTCTTCTAATCAGGGGATGACTACTAATCTTCATCAAAGACGAATATTAAAAAAAAGCTGTACATATGTATATTTGAAATATATAAAGATAATTTTTTTCATGAAATATTAGTTTTATTCCAATAAAATGGAAGTTTTATTGAAATAAGTATTAAATATCCTGATAAAAATCATTCGTAAACCATTTTGTGAGTGTAAAATATACACGGTTAAAAATGTTTTCGTTTTATACAAAATCAGACATTAAAATTAGAGTAATTGATACCGAATTAAATTTAGGGTCATTTTATGCGCGATCTTCATTAAAAATTAATGTTTTAATTCTGGTTGATTATGCTAAAAAATTTTATGACAATTCAATCATAATTAAATAATAACCTTCACCATTAGATGGCGAGTACCTTCACCTGTAAATCTGCAAATGGCAAAGTAAAAATATTTTTTATTTATAAACTACGGTTACTGAACTTTTTCGGTAAATGTCTTTTTTTTGTTGACTCGTTTGTATTTAAATTTAGTATTTATTGATTAACTGAAATAATCAACTGCAATTTCTTAATACGTGAGCAAAGAATGAAAAGAGTCATGCCGAAGAGATAATATATTCTAAAAAGCATGAAAAGAGTCGAAGAATTATAGGTTTGAAAGTATCCATGAAATATATATCAAACTTTAGACAACGGCAACCTTGACATTTCGCCTCTCCCGTTGGCAAAGAAGTAGAAGTGATCATGAGGCATCGGTGATCATTTATCAAAGTACACGCCGTCAGAATTGAGGTTTCACGCGATCCTTATCGATGATGAAGGACGGGTGGTCTCCTCAAAGGGAATCGACGAAAGGATCGCTTTATATAGATGAAGATACGTGAGCTGCGCTGGCGTTGCATAAGGGGAGAGCATTGACGAGATAAAAAGACGTCGAAGCGAATGCAATTGAAATCGAATGATTATATATTACGCTTGAATGCAAAATCAATTAGATTTTAATGGTACAAACGTCAGCAGAAGATGAGCGCATTTATAACGAGGAGCAGCAGCAGCGAGTGGTGCAAGCGAGTCGAGCCACGCTGCGTCGAGAGTAAGATGGATTATTAAGAGAATTCAAAGCAGAATAATTTTGCTAAAATTCACTCCATCAGCACGGACTCGAATGTTTGTGAACATACTTTTATCGATTTTGTTTTACCCAATTGTCATACAAACAACGCGGGACTTTATAAATAACGTGAAATTTAATCATCGAATTTCCATATATTGCCGCGGGTTCTTTTACACCACAGATAAGGTAAATAAGGGTGGCGCGTGCATTACATCAGATACAATCAGATGCGTATAAGCTATCGGGCATACAAATGCGTGCGCTGTGTAAAGGAAAAAGGCTGCTGCGAAGGTGTGGCGACGGGGAACCTCGAACTTGATTCGATGCAGGCAAAATTCATCATCGCGTAGACACGCTACAAGGTCTCATTTCAACAGTGAGTGACTACAAGAGTTTCGATCTCTGAATGCAGTTTTCTCTTGTGCGTAGCAGCAGGCCAAGAGGGGGCGAATATACGCCTTTGATATTATTTGAGCCGAGGTGTAATCCATCTTGCGTGACTTTTTTAATAGACGTCTTGTCGATCGCTTCACTCTCTCTCTCTCTCTCTCTCTCTCTCTCTCTCTCTCTCTTTCTCTCTCTCTCTCTCTTCGAAATGTTATTTTTTGGTTGGCCTTGACGTTTGCGGATTGATGATAAACTCGTGTGGCGTATTTTGATTCTGTCGCAAAGAGCGAAAAAAAATTTCCTGACGAATCTACATTATGCTTACAATGCCACGCCATATAGATTTAGATTATCCGTAAGTGACCGAGCTTTCGACGTGAAATGAGAAATCAATGATTGATCACCAGCAGTCGCATCACACGCATTGTAGTCGCTTCACTTTAGAATAGTTAGAAGAAATCATAACTGTTGGGTTGATGACATTTTTTTCAAACAATTTTTGAAAATTTTATACATTTTTTGTTTTTACAATTCAGTTCATCATCAGCAACAATATGTTTATGAAATAAAATGTTTTAAGAGCATACAAGAACGGATATTCATAATTGCAATCAACCTCGATTCGACACCGTTAACTACTTGTCAGCATGAAAATTAATCTATTACCATCGAGCTGGAAATCATCAAGTATGCAAGGTAAATAACTCATCCAGTAAATCTCCTTCGAGGAATGCATCTCGTAATTTTCCTCTCCCGCACCTTATACCATATACGAATCCAATATTACCTATTGCGTCGACGTTTCAAGAGGCTTGTTTTCACCAACTTTTGCTCTCTATTTTCATTAATTACATGATTAGATAAGACTTCCAGGTAGTCTGTTCTTATAAATTGTTTGAATGACTCTGTTCCTCCTGGCTGTAAAACACTACATTTTTTAGAATTTTCACGAATTTCCAGATTTTTTCACATTTTTGAACTTGGGTGTTATTGTATGTTGACATACCCATCCTTTTCTGAATAAAACATAATTCAAAAGAAAATAAAAGATTTTCATCTTTCGATAACTCCTCGATATGTTTGGTTTAGCGTCATTGACATAATAATTTTCGGATCTGACTATTCAGGGAAAGTTAGTATACAAAATTTTTGATTTTCGTGCACAAATTTCTCCTGAATAGCCGCTTCGTTAATTAAATACATTCAAATGGTAATGTGTAAAAAATTGCAAGCAAGAATTTTTAATTTTCTAGTTAATTTCTTAAATTAGTTAGGATTACTTCTATTCCCCTTGAGTAATTATTTTCTATTCGATTAATCACTTGAAGATTTTCAACATAAAAAAGAGACGGTGGTCAAGCCCTCGAGCTTGCGATGACAGCAAGAAATTCACGAGTTTTTCTATAATTATAGCGTACACAAAACGTCACCGTGACGAAAACGATATTTAGTGCGGGTGATGAATGGTATGCGTAGCAGCCACAACAGCAGTACCAGCAGCACACGCTTGATAATTATTCGCGCGCCCAAGATGTAAAGTGTATAATGTACGAATACAAAAAAAAAATGAAGAACAATAGCCTGGCATTAATCATTCTGGTATTTTTATCCTCGCAACCCTTGCGAGCGGTAAAAGGATCGCTTGGATTATCTGTGATCCCGAAATGAGGTAGAAAGACTGAACGAAATTTAAAGAATTCAGACACTCAAAGACACAGAGGGCAACGAAAATTTCAACGAAAACATGCACTCATAATCTCTTTCTTTTTTTTGTACATGAAACTTCTTTTAGCGCGTTGGGTATAAGGGAAGTGAACTCGTTTGAATTGAGCGAGCGACGAGCTTGCGAGTGTGCGCGAAAATCTTAGGTTTTCTACTTCAGTAATGTTTATTTGCTTCTGACGCTGTGATTGGCAGAATTGAATTTTGCTGCGGCTCGTAACACAGACCTGCAGGGCTCGGGGCTCATAACTTTGTAACGTCTATGAAGCGTTGCATAACTCGCATTGCTTATCCCTCAAAAATTTAGTTTACGACCATAATAGCACAAAAAAATATTGGTTATCATACGTCTAGTTCTAACTTCTAGTGTCCCAGTTCCTCCGGGCTCCGGTTCGCCAGGAGACACACTCCTGGGGCCCTTTAAGCAGGACAAGACCGTTTGGTATGGTTTACCCCACACGTCAAAGTCTGCCTCGTCGCATGGCTTCTTCCAGCAGAAGCGCTTGCTGGCCTTTAATGCACCGCCCAGACACCTGAAAGCATCGGCGAGCTCTTCTCCACGAATAACTTCGTCGACGCATCCACGTGCTCGCAGGCAAGTTCACCGACACTGCTTCAGTTGAATGTTCATAATTAATTTATCAATAAGAAAGGTTTAGTTAGTTTATATTAGGAGGAAGAGGAAGCTCTTTACCAATGAACTGGCATTGTTTTTTTAAACGTTTAGAATAAGAAATTTTCCCGTAATTTAGTAATTTTAATCATTAAATTTTTCTTAAATATTTACGGTAAATCGATCGTTCCATGAATGATACAACTAAACTAGGTTTTTTTTTTACACGAAGAGAAGAGAAATGATCGGACACGGATGCATTTGAATATCCTACGAGAAATCGTCGCTGGGCTAGGATAGGCACTACGGCAAAGACCCTTTTTGCGCACAAATCACACACTCGAGTCAGCAGCATGTTGTATTATTCCAAAATAGATGCGCCATCGTCGCGTACATACTCTTGTATTGAAGGTCGTAACAACGTTTCACATCTCTCTCTCTCTCTCTCTCTCTCTCTCTGTTTCTCTCTCTCTCTCTCTCTCTCTCTCTCTCTCTCTCTCTCTCTCTCTCTCTCTCTCTCTCTCT